>JASANC010002264.1:0-59338 GCA_030248135.1 Theristus sp. LFF4_11 | reverse complement strand
TTTGGAGATTATTTGTCAGACACAGACACATACACGCATCAGAAAAAGACAGTTGCAACCCAGGTTTGCTCACTTTTGCAAATAGCAGTGATTGATAACGAAAACAGTAGCAGCAAACGCAACAAACAATTATTGAAAGTTGCATGATAATAACATTGCAAAAAGTGAATCTTCTCATTGAAAGGGACAGCAACTGAAGATCGGTGTCTGTCTGTCCACATTTGATTGCGTTTCGTGATCGTCATACAATTGAAATATTTTTGCTATTTTGAAAAATTTTGGTATTTAAAAGTTAAATTCAGTCATCATTTTATCAACCTCTTTTTTTATACTCTTATCACTCTGAGAAACGCTTCAAATAAAAAAGTAAGTCATTCAAAGTCATCATCTTCTTTGCTCCATTCAGCTTGCCTGCTCCTTCCTTCAGTCGATTAGTGCTGGTCAAAACTTGGGAAGCTGAACAAGCGGTAGCGGTCTACTGATTTTACTATCAAGTGTATCTCTATAAAATCAGACGTATTTTCTATCCCGGGCCGCAGGCACGGGCAAAATTGTTGGTGATGTGAATTGCTGATAAAGTTTTAGTAATCCGATTATGGTCCATCAGTTTTCAAAGCAACCACACGACAGAACTCCTTACTTCGCGCAGGTTTTTTCGCACTTATTTGCCGGATTATCGTATCGAACCGTTTTTTCCGCACACAATGATTCGTTTGTTCCCGCTGCTTGTGGTTTTGTCTGTTGACAGACTCGCTGCCGAAAGGGTGAGCTAATAAAGTTTGTTTCAAATAATATTGAAGCACAAACAGGTTTTGCAGCTTCAGTCGTTCGTTTGTTCGAAAAATCAAGAAAAATGCTCGGAGGGGTTCTTGCTTGTCGGCAAAGTCAATATCGGAATGCCGGGCCCTCCATAGCATACGATCCTCGGAAATACAACAAGCACACACACCCCATTTTTCTTCAGCAGTTTCAAGCAACCATTCCATTCCAACAAAATATCTATTCCCCATTTCATGACAATTCCTGAAGGTGAAAACGCAAAAAAAACCGAAATCTTGCGCCCAGTTCGATTGTTCGTCACAATGGAAGCCGGGCATGGTGAACGTGCACGTGGTGCCGCACACGCACGACGACGCCGGCTGGTTGAAGACGGTCGATCAGTACTATCAAGGCTGTCAGTAGAAGGATGTTGTTGCTTTGCTTTCAGAAATGCTTTTTTGTAAGACATGCGACGATCGATAGCATCTCGCAAAACTGAGAAAAAACCCTTTTGCCAACTTTTCGGTCGTAAAAACTTCAATCAATCAATCAGTCAGTCAATCAATCAATGAAAACTTCTCCGGTTTTTCAGTTTCACACGATCTAATAAAACGGAATGAGCAGAACAATTTTCTGTCTACTGTTATAAATTTACTTTGATCTTGGACAATCCCGATACTGTGCATGGATTTTCCGATCCCCGCCCACAATTCCACCATATGCGAAGCTCCGCCCACATTCCAGCGAACAACGGCTATCAACAGGCGAACGTGCAACTGATCCTGAACACCGTCATCCAGGAGTTAATCAATGATCCAAATCGACGATTCTCCTACTGTGAGATGGCGTTCTTCTGGCGATGGTGGTCGGAGCAGACAGACGAGACCAGAGCGCGTGTGCGACAGCTGGTCAAGCAAGGTCAGCAGGAACAGTTTGTCACACCGCTCGTGGCCTGGTGGTAGCGCGTTAGACTGCAGTCTGTGCGCTCGGGGGATCGAGCCCCGCCGAGGGGTGTATAGGCACTTAATGACAGAGAAAACTCGATGGGCGCCCTACTTGGCGTCGTTCTGTGCGCTTTTCTGGGTTAGCTCTAATTAAAAACATCGTCTAAAATCACAACAAGAACAACAACCCTTTGTTACCCGCCCATATACCACCCCCTCTGTGTCCGCATCTGTTCCTTCCTTGTTCTCATGAGCTCACTGTTTTTGTCGCACTGTACTCACTATCACGATTTTCCTCGCCAAAAAACTTCTCAAACTTTTCGAAGATCAAAAGCAAAAAACACTCATAGAGCGCCTCCAATTCGTGAACGCCGGCTGGGTGAGCAACGACGAAGCTGCCGCGCACTACCAAGCGATCATCGACCAATTGTCGTACGGCCTTCGAACATTGAACGAAACGTTTGGCGCGGCGGCGTTACCGATTACGGCCTGGCAAATCGATCCGTTCGGACACAGTCGCGGACAGGCCGCGCTGTATCACAGGGTAGAGCGCAGGCTGCTTTTTGGCTGCACACGCTGAGACAAACGTGTGTTTCAACAGGTGTTCCGGAAATGTAAAAGCGGCTCAAAATAATGTCGAGAGTGGCGGTGCCACTTTTGCCGCTCTTCTTTTTGGAACACCACGCGTGACACCCTCGGGAGAATTGGACACCCAAACGGACAGGACACCGGACACCTCCTGTTGGGACACCAGAGACAGAAATGTGCCAAATGAATTGTAATTTTTTATTGTGACTGAACCAAGGCGGATTGGTTTGGACACTGCATTTGAGTTATTGTCACCAGTCAATCAACCTTTGTTTATGCATTTTCAAATGATTACTCGCGTATTCCATTTTGAAAGTTCACTTAGATGCCCATTTGTTCGGTAATCTTTCCAACGGTGTTTCCAGATGGGCTTCGAAGCGATGTACTTTGCGCGGCTGCACTATATCGACTACAACAAGCGACGAGCGGACAAGAACATTGTCCTCCAGTGGGACACTTGTCCCGCCGATCAATGCGGTAAAGGATGGTTTGAGCTTTTTTTTTGAATTTTGAAAGATCTTTCTTTAAGTACAGCCAGCTGAGATTACGATTTCGAAACTTCGACATTCTCAGACAAACGGCGACCTCTGTTGACCAGCCACTTTTACGAATACGGCTACGGACCGCCGCCCGGCCTGTGCTGGGACATCTTCTGCGGCGATGATCCGATCATGGTACAATGTATACACACAGTAGTGTCAACCAATCAGTGAACTGCTTCACGTTCGAAAACAGCCAATCAGCGTGCGTCAAGCAAAAAATCACTCCAGGACAACGCGGAGCTCGAGGGCTACAACATGGATTTGAAAGTCAACTTCATTATCAACTACTCGAAAGACCAAGCGGGTCGATATCGAAACGAGCACATCATGTTTCTGATGGGCAACGACTTCAATTATATGGGCGCTGCGAAATGGTTTGAGAACATGGACCGGATGGTGAAGCACGTGAATGAAAGACAGGTGGTCAAACAATCAATCAGTCAATCAATCAGTCAATCAATTAATCAATCAATCAATCAATCAATCAATCAATCAATCAATCAGTCAATCAATCAATCAATCAATCAATCAATCAATCAATCAATCAATCAATCAATCAATCAATCATTGTCCAGGCCAACGGCAGCAAAGTCAATATGTTTTATTCAACGCCGAATTGCTACACTCGCTCACAGCAGAAATCAGGCACGAAACTGACGCCAAAATCAGACGATTTCTATCCGTACGCCTCTGGTGAGCACACTTATTGGACTGGATACTTCACGAGTCGACCAACGTTCAAAGGCTACATTCGACAGTCGAGCGCGTTGCTGCAGGTTTGAAGCACAAACTATCAATTTTGAGAAATTGAAAAAATGAAAATTCTGATAAGTTCGTTAGTTTGTTTACAGTCTAACTCAAAAACATATTCAACTAGCTGATTTGGTTAATGCATGCATTCTGTGCATGAATTTCTGTGGAGGCGGAGCTTGGTTTTTGCACAGAATGCATGCATCAAGTGATCACCAACCAATCAGTTAGTTCGATATGTTCTAGAGTTAGATTGTACGTTTGATTCAGGCATGTACAGCGCTGGAGGCGCTATCGCTGGCCGTCAAGAACTCGTCTTGTGACAAACTGGGTAAGCTCTTCATGAAAACGCCGGTTTGCATCGATCAGTTTGAAATTCGTTTGTGTCTTCTCCGCGTAGTTGATAGTGAAAAAAATCAAATGACCGTATTGAATTTCTGTTCTCCCTTTCCAGCGCGTGCGGTTGCCCTCGTTCAACACCACGACGCTGTCACGTGAGCGTGCACGTTTATTTGATTCGTTGAGATACTCTGTGGTGTACCGCGTTTGAGCTTCCAGATTAAAATATGAGGGATTCACTGAACTTGTATGATCGGCGCCACGGTACACCACACCGCTGCATATGAGGACATACAGTATTTTTTCCTGAAAAAAATATTAAAATTTTTCAAAACCTTTGCACAGTGGCACAGCGAAACAGCACACCACTAACGACTATTATCGTCGTTTGGCAGCTGCGGTTGCAGAGACGGAAAACGTGCTGAACGAAGCGTACGCAGCGTTGATGTTGCGGAAGACGGACTCAACGGGCGAAGTGGCACGGCGCGAATTCTGTCCGCTCGCCAACGTCTCCGTCTGCAACGTCTCGCAGGGCTCGCAGCCGGTGGGCGGTCTCTGGAGTGTTTTTTTATGTTTTTTGCACCCTATCATGCTCATGGAAACACCCTGAACTTTCTTTCGCGCACAAAAACTGAAAGGAAAAATATTGAATCATCCCCCGCAAAATCAACCCATGATCCCGCAATAATGTTTCCTATTGCTGTTTGTCCAGACAGTTTCAGCGTTTTTTTCAGTTTACCGTGACCGTTTTCAATCGAGAAGCGAAGACGGTGCACAGTGTTGTGCGCCTGCCACTAAACGCCTCTGCTGCGAGTGTCGTGACGGACGGATTTCAGCAAGTTCCTTCAACGGTGCGCTGGTTTTTTCAGTGTTTTCGAATGAAATAGGTGGCAACGTTTTTAAATTTTTCTGTCAAAAGAAGTGTTTTCTTGTTTTTTATTATCTTTTATTTTGGCCCCGACCTCGAGACTTAATGCGTGCATAGATTGATAAACATTTTCATGCATGACGCGGGAATTCCGAAAATTGGCAAAGTCATCCGAGTCCCCTCATTCGAGTCACTTAAAGTCACTCGTGTATTTCCGAGTCACTTAGGCGATTTTGAATTGCACATAAAGATTGAAATATTTCGTTTCGGGAAGACCGGAAGCACAAAAGTTTCACACCGCAAGGAAAAATCCCACAACCGAACCAAACCAATAAATCGTCAGCACACGGCGAAGTGTCTACCGTAGCCTAATTTTGAATTCCGTGAAACATTTTCCTATCCCCGTGTGCAAACGCATTGAGTCTCGGGACCAAAATAAAAGATATAGTTTTCTGTCTACGTCTGCACACGCATTCAGTCGCAGAATCTAAAAAATTCATAATAATCTAGGTTGTGACGACATTCCCGCCGCTGAACACCAGCCAACTACAGTATGCGTACACTCGCGCACCGTTTGAACTGGTGTTGCCTTTGAAACTGCCGCCGTTAGGTGCTCTGACCGTGTTGGTCGTTCCACAAACGCCTAGAAACCGGGGTTATGTGGCTGATAATGTCCACTCACCGGTTGTATCGCTGGAAAATTCAAGCAATCAAGCGAATCAAAAAGATCTGGTTATTGCGAACGAGGTTGGTCATTTTCATTTCGATTTCTCTTCTCTTCTTTGTTTTTCGCCCGGGTGGCTTTGATCCGACGAGCTGCAACGCCTCGAACGACTGCACCATGCATTCATAACGGCCGTTGTGTATTCATTTAGTACCTCAAACTCGAGTTTGACGCGTCCTCGTGTCTGTTGAAACGGATGACAAATCTGGAGGCACAATTGAGCGCTGTAGTCAGCCAGAACTTCCACTGGTACCGAAGCGCGGATTGGACGGACGGAAAACAAGCTTCTGGCGCGTATATCTTTCGGCCGAATACAACCGCGGTCCACCCAGTGACTGATCCCGGTGCAACCGTCGCTTGCCAAGTGGTCAAGGTGAGATTAGATTCGTAACAAGCACGACACTGCAACGACGGCAAAAAATTCGGAATATAAAAGTTGCAAGTTCTCAACAAGGTCCGCGTAGTTCGCACACACCACAGCAACTAATTATTTTCGTCATTTTCAACTTTCGAATTTTAAAAATCAACAGGCTTACCCAAGCTGTGGCACTGAATTACGGCCTCTCTTCGGCCTTCTGTCGGTCTTTTTGTTTTGCATAGACAAAATTTCAAATTCACAATTGACTTCTCTCAGACGCCCCTGGTGCAAGAGCTACGTCAGTACTACAGCAATTGGACAAGTCAAACGATACGAGTGTACGCGAAACAGCAGCACGCCGAGCTCGAATGGACGATCGGCCCGATTCCGACAGCATTTTCAAAGTTACTCTCTTTTCAGTTTCTTCTCTCGCTAAAGTTTTCCTGCGGGAATTCGTAAAAAATGTAAAAAAACTTATTCTTACAGTCTTATAGAACTTACAACTTATAGAAATTCCCTTACAGTCAAGATCAAGTTGGTCGTGAGGTGATCATGCGATTCGAGACGGACATCAACAGTCAGGATTTGTTCTACACGGACGCAAACGGACGACAGATACTGAGGCGAAAGTACGCACCGAAGTTTTGTTTCGGGTCTTCGTAATGGAGGTGGTAGAAAAAACACCGCTCACGCGGAGCCAGGTTGACGCTAAATGAGTGCAACACCTTTCTGCAGTGACGGCAATGAGAAATTAACACCATAACAGTTTGAAACCAGACAGTCCAAACAAACCACAAATCGTGTGTCTTTGATTGGTTACATCAAACATAAACGGAACGATATTGGTTTGGTTTTATAATCCTCAAAGTCCCAAACAGTACGTAGAGTTAGCCAGAGTGTTGCCAAATTGGCCGTTTTTTTCATTTTGCCTTTTTTTACAGACGCAACTTCCAAGAGACCTATCCGTACCACAACGCCGAACCAGCGGCCGGCAATTACTACCCGGTCAACAGCAGAATCTTCATCTCGGTAGAACGAGTTTTCGGAGAATAGGAGACAACAGATACCACCGTTTCGGTTCTGATAGAACAGGAAAAACACCCTCAACCCCCGCTACTGACCGACCGAAGTCACGGCGGAAGCAGTCTGGCGAACGGACAAATGGAACTCATGGTCGGGATTAAGTGGGAGAAAAGAGAGCAGCCAGACACATTGCCTTTTTGATTGAATACAACCAGTGGATTCCCTTCTGAAGAATCAGCCAATAGTGATAAAAAAAAAAAAATAACAGCACCGCAGCACCGACGACGACGATAATAGCATCGTCGCGGCGGCGGAGGACGAGCCGGGCGGCGCCGGCCGGGTTGTTGTTGTTGGTCGTGGTCTTTGGCTGCTGCTGCGGTGGCGAGGAGTGTTGTTGTTGTGTAGAAGAAGACGGCGTGTTGAGGAAAAGTGATGTGCATTTCTGAAAATCATTGATTTTGATTTCAAATTTCAAAAAATTTTAATTGATTTTAATCACAGCGGCGCGGCGCCCCCTTCGTCGTTGTTACCACCAGATGAATGAAAGAATAAAAAAAAGATCCAAAACCTTTCCTAACCTAAGCCAAGCCTTTTCAACAAAATGAAAACGTGAAAGATCTTTTAATTATAGCTCCTGCTCCCAACGGGCTGAATCATGTAGCGTTACGCTGTTTGTTTGTCAGAAATTCACGCTCGGTTAATTGGCGGGAAACACCGATTTGAATATTCTCCGTGCCCCTGCCCCAAGATCTTTCTTTTTTCCAAAACTTCAAAACTTTCAGCAGCCCAAACGCAGCACCAAGTCTGCATCGTCCTCTGGCGCTGCAGCTGTTCCACCGTCCGGTGATCTCGGTCGGTCGACTGCCAAAGTGGGCGCAACGCAATCCCACGCGAGCATTCCATCAGCGAAAGAACATCGTGAGGAGTTTTTTTTTTAATTATTCGCATCATGGTTCCGGACTCCGGTGGAAACAGGCAAATAGTGCTCCGTTTATCCTCAGCTCATGAGTTTTATTTGTTCCCGTAAATTCTTCTTGAATTTCCAGTTTTCTGGCTTGAAATACGAACTTCCGCCGAACGTACACCTGCTTTCGTTGGAGCTGACTGCCGCGAACGTGGCCATCGTACGATTGGAGCACATCTACGCACGAGTCGAGGACGTCAACTTGTCAAAACCGGCAGTGGTCAACTTGAATGTGAGAGTTTTTTTTGTTTTTTTAAACTTCTTCGGCGGAATCATCATCATTTCAATTCTTTTTGTCTCGTTTCTCAATCTTTCTCTTTTGCAGGATCTCTTCAGTTCGTTAGAGTTGACATCGGTCACCGAGCTGCTGCTGGCCGGTGATCGTGTGAAGGAATCTGTCGACAACAATCGTTAGTTCGACATTTATTAGAGAGCAAAAACTGCTGTTTTTTGAAAGCCGAAATTGTTTTTTCAGCGAGCGCACCCCTCAATGGCACTGTGACGCTGCAGCCGTTCGACATTCGAACATTCCGCTGTGTGATAAATAAACGCAAGACTACGTAGCTTCGTTTGAAGTTCACTGGTGTATGTCGGAATACAGAGAAAGACGAACAGTATTTTATCATCTATAGTTCTAGAACGAATAACCGACAATGAAAATAAAACATCGAAATCTGTTGCCAATAAAAAAACACACCTGATATTGTGACCAATCAAAAGTTACAAAAGCAAACAATAAACTCAAACATCCATCGACTGGTAGGTCTTCAACTGTCCCTTGACCTTCTTCGTCCTTTTGTGGCCCATGTTCGTGGCGACGACGACCGTCTGATCCACGGGCTCCTGGCGTTGCAGACTGTGCTTTTGTTGTGGTTGTTGTTCGGATTTCTGATGCGGTATTATCGTTGTTGCATTGCTTGGCGCGGGCAACGCGGCGCTGGTGACCGCCTGCCGCGGTAGGTACCGTCTCGTGGTCGTCGGTGGCGGTGGCGGCGGCGGTTTCACGGTCGGTTTCGCCGTTTCACTGGCGCTTTCTTGCGACGACGACGACATCAAGGCCAACTGTTGAATCGTGGTTGTGCTGGTAATGGCGGGCGGCGACTGCGATGGCGCCGTGCTGGTGACCGTCGCACCGGCGCTGCTGACCGCCTGACGCGGGACGTACCGCCGCGAGGTGACCGCGACCGCCGTTGCTTGCTGTGGTGCACTCTTGTCGGCGGCAGCTCGGGTCGTCGTCGACGTGAAACGATGCTGTGGTTGTTGCTGTTGTGGGTGTTCAGTGACGACCGTGTTGACTTGTTGATCCGGTTGTTGATCATCAATGTTCTTCAACTTCGTTTGACCGTCATCAGCGATGCTCGACTGCAGCGACATCTGTCGCTCCTGACTGTCGTTGCTGCTGCTGACGGCGGCGCTCTTCAGGTAGTCCTTGCGTGCGCGCAAACTCGACGGTGCAGTCTTCGGCCCGCCGCCGGGGCAGTCGGAGCCGCCGCGGTGCAGCCCGCCGACGCCGTCGGACGCGGGCGACGGGCTGCGCGTGATGCTTCGGCGGTGATTGGTCGTCGTCGCTGGCGTCTGGTTAGTGGCGCCCGCGTGATAGTAGACGAGTTGCTGATGTTGCTGATGTTGCTGATGTTGCTGAGGATGCAACGGGTAGCGGTCGCTGTTCGAAGACATCTGCGCGACCAGCGTATGCTGCCGACGCATCGACGCGTGCAACGTCTCGGCGCGTCGCATGTTCGAGCGGCGCGAGGCGCGCATCGGGAAACGCTCGACGTCGCCGACCGTCCGGAGGTGAGGCGAGACGGAGGAGCCGGCTGCAAATGTGGAAATGGAAATGTGGAAATGGAAATGTGGAAATGAAAATGTGGAAATGGAAATGTGGAAATGAAAATGTGGAAATGGAAATGTGGAAATGAAAATGTGGAAATGGAAATGCGTAAAAGTACAGTCGGACTTGAAATTGTAAGCTGTTAGCTGATTGGTTAGTATACACACACGTGATGCATGCTTTCGGTGCATGTGGACATTGGTGGAAGGGGGCCGAATCTGTCCTGCACAGAAAGCCATGCATTCACGTGATCAACAACCAACCAGCTCATTGCCTATGATTTAGAGTTCGAATATATCTGATAGAAACAATGAAGGAGCTGCTGCGTTGAGAAACGTTGGTTTTGCTATTGTGCACCGCGGTCATCATTGGCGCCTCAGTACGACAGCCGCACACACAACGTGGCTAACCACCTGCTCAAGATTATTCCGGTTTTCCGTTGCGAATGAATTCTCCTCACAATTCCGCTTCTCAGCGTCTCGAAGTGCAAAGTGGTTATTATTCGAAAAAGAGAGACAACAAGAAACACAAAAAAAACAGCGAACCGACGCCCGGCGAGCGGTCGGTGGTGGAGGAGAGCTGATGAAAGTTGAACGGGCGTGTCTTCACGACGGTCACGAGCGGCTGCGACGCGGCCGCACTGGCCGGCTCGAGGAACGGCGACGACGAATTGAATGGTTGGGCGCTGCTGAACACGCGCAGCGAGCTCGTCGAGACGCCCGAGTGTCGCCGGCTCCAGGTGGCGCCGAAGCCGCCGGCGTCCGCTGGAACACACGAAGCAAGCGGTCAGTTGATTTGTGGATTTTGGAACGCTGCGGATGCAATGGGGCCAATATGGTGCATATTTCCGTTTTTTTCACTGTGGACGGATGCCACAAAAACAAGTAAAGTTTGCGGGGTCTCCATCCCCTTGTGTGTTTTCTAAAAAGCGATGCTTCACGTGAACACGTCATCATGCTGTATAGTTTCTGGGGTGATGGTTGTCTGTGGAGTGAGGCGACACAATGCCGTGACCGTCCCACGACATTTTTGAAATCAAAATCATCCAGCCCTCTTCCAACTCACAGTCAACCGACAGATTCATGGCGGTGTTCGCGTGCTCGAGCGGGTGCGCGTGCCTCAGGATCGGCGACTGCGACCGCGAGCGTACCCGTGTGTCGTGGTAGCTGTAGTGCGACGAGTTCGACGGCGTGCGCACCGGACGAATCGTGCGCTCCATTGGGGTCACGTCTTCGTACCTGCGAGTGAAAGAACGAACGGCGATTTTGGGCGATGTTTTTTCGGCCAGGGGTAAGCCAGAAAAGCGTACAGAAACTCCGTCCACTGGGGCGCCCATCCCCTCCCCTCGGCGGGGTTCGATCCCCCGAGCACACAGACAATAGTCGACAATAGACACAGGCAACGGGGTTTCTTCAGATCATTGGAGTCATAAACGACAATATCACACCATTTTGCAGTTAACTACCAATTGAATTTGCTCTGTCCGCTTGTATTGGTTGGTTTTATCACCGTGTACCATCACATCTCAGTTTGCATCAACCTGCTCCAAGTTGCAAGCAATTTCCCACAGTTCATACCTGTCATCCTCTCCCTCTTCCTGAATATAGCCGTATGGTCGGTCCTGATTCATCAAGAGCACCGCGGCGTGCTCGTCGATGTCGTCCGGGAGGATGCTGTCGTGCTCCTCACGGCTGTCCTCCAGAAGTTTCAGATACTTTCGAAACGACGTTTGTACAGTCACTTTGCGCCGCATCAGACGCCGCTGTCGCAGTTGCCAGTCGTTGATGGGCACCTGAGACGATTTTTGAAGTCCGACAGTCACTCAGAAACAATTTTAGTGGTGTGGGACATTGTTATGGGTCTCCGTACAACACATGCTGTCCATACACTTTTATCGGAGTTTTCCTGCTTTTTGCGAAATAAAATGGATGGGTGGTTGGATGGCGAATCGCCGCGCAAAATTGTTTTTTGCCAATTTAGTTCTGTGACGTATGCAGTGTTAAAGCATTTTGAAATCTGATGCCAGAAAATAAGAGCTGGATAACCGACCCAGTCAACGTCTTCCGCAACGGGCATCAGTTCACAGTTCGCATCGTCCTCCGACAGATTGTACAGCGACATCGCAATGCTCTTCTTCGGAGGCGGCCGCACGAAACTCGGCACGTACGGCTCTTGTGGGCGGAGTCGATTCCTGAAAATAGGATACTTCTCATGCTAAAAATCCAACAGCATGTTCCATGGGACGGCAAGTTCACCACATGGCGGCAAGTTCACCACATGGCAGCCAGTTCACCACCTGGCGGCAAGTTCACCACATGGCGTCCAGTTCACCACCTGGCGGCAAGTTCACCACATGGTGGCAAGTTCACCACCTGGCGGCAAGTTTACCACCTGGCGGCAAGTTCACCGCATGGCTCCAAGTTCACCACCTGGCGGCAAGTACACCACCTGGCGGCAAGTTTACCACCTGGCGGCAAGTTCACCACATGGTGGCAAGTTCACCACCTGCCGGCAAGTTTACCACCTGGCGGCAAGTTCACCGCATGGCTCCAAGTTCACCACCTGGCGTCCAGTTCACCACATGGTGGCAAGTTCACCGCATGGCTGCAAGTTCACCACCTGGCGGCAAGTTCACCACATGGCGGCAAGTTCACTACCTGGCGGCAAGTTCACCACCTGGCGGCAAGTTCACCACCTGGCGGCAAGTTCACCACCTGGCGGCAAGTTCACCACCTGGCGGCAAGTTTACCACCTGGCGGCAAGTTCACCGCATGGCTCCAAGTTCACCACCTGGCGTCCAGTTCACCACATGGTGGCAAGTTCACCACCTGTCGGCAAGTTTACCACCTGGCGGCAAGTTCACCGCACGGCTCCAAGTTCACCAGATGGTGGAAAGTTCACCGCATGGCTGCAAGTTCACCACCTGGCGGCAAGTTCACCACATGGCGGCAAGTTCACCACCTGGCGGCAAGTTCACCACCTGGCGTCCAGTTCACCACATGGTGGCAAGTTCACCACCTGTCGGCAAGTTTACCACCTGGCGGCAAGTTCACCGCATGGCTCCAAGTTCACCACCTGGCGTCCAGTTCACCACATGGTGGCAAGTTCACCGCATGGCTGCAAGTTCACCACCTGGCGGCAAGTTCACCACATGGCGGCAAGTTCACTACCTGGCGGCAAGTTCACCACCTGGCGGCAAGTTCACCACCTGGCGGCAAGTTCACCACCTGGCGGCAAGTTCACCACATGGCGGCAAGTTCACCACCTGGCGGCAAGTTCATTATCTGGCGGCAAGTTCACCACCTGGCGGCAAGTTCACCACATGGTGGCAACTTCACCACCTGGCGGCAACTTCACCACCTGGCGGCAAGTTCACCACCTGGCGGCAAGTTCACCACCTGGCGGCAAGTTCACCACCTGGCGGCAAGTTCACCACCTGGCGGCAAGTTCACCACCTGGCGGCAAGTTCACCACCTGGCGGCAAGTTCACCACCTGGCGGCAAGTTCACCGCATGGCTCCAAGTTCACCACCTGGCGGCAAGTTCACCACCTGGCGGCAAGTTCACCACCTGGCGGCAAGTTCACCACCTGGCGGCAAGTTCACCACCTGGCGGCAAGTTCACCACCTGGCGGCAAGTTCACCACATGGCGGCAAGTTCACCACATGGCGGCAAGCTCACCACATGGCGGCAAGTTCACCACATGGCGGCCAGTTCACCACATTGCGGCCAGTTCACCACATGGCGGCAAGTTCACCACCTGACAGCAAGTTCACCACATGGCGGCAAGTTCACCACCTGGCGGCAAGTTCACCACATGGCGGCAAGTTCACCACCTGGCGGCAAGTTCACCACATGGCGGCAAGTTCACCACATGGCGGACAGTTCACCACATGGCGGCCAGTTCACCACATGGCGGCAAGTTCACCACCTGGCGGCAAGTTCACCACATGGCGGCAAGTTCACCACATGGCGGCAAGTTCACCACCTGGCGGCAAGTTTACCACCTGGCGGAAAGCTCACCGCATGGCTGCAACTTCACCACATTCACCCGCACGGGCAAATTTCAGACAGAGAAAACTAACACCTGACCTCGTGTAGCACCGAATGATCTGTCCGATCAGGAACGCGTACAGGGCGACGGCGAGCGCGGCGAGGATGTAGCGGATGTCGCGCAGGTCGCGAGCGGCCTCGTTGACACTGTTGATCAGTTCGCTGCACGAGTTCACGGCGACGGACGACGCGGCGACGCTGGCGCCGGACGAGTGTGCGACGACCAGCGGCATCGCCGGATCACCGAAATCGCCGGTCGGTGTGAACGCGACGATCATGAACGTTGGATCGTCTGATGCTGATTGGTGGTAGTGCTGGCAAAGTGGTGTTGTCGGTGATGATGATGATGATGATGACGTTGATGTTGTTCGTTTACGTCGCCGTAGACTGCCGCTGATTGTCGTCGTCGTCGCCATCTAACCATTACCATTGGCGTCGCTCATTTGACAGTAATCGTGTTGTCGATCAATGAATCATTGTCACGCATTTATGGTGCGTTTCGGTTATTATTAGTCCGTGTGTGACCGATTACTGAATGAGAGTTGGGTGGCAATTGAAACTGTGTGTGTGACGTTAAGGGGTTTTGTTTCTTTCAAGAATCCTGTAATCAAAATGTACATTGACGCACTTTCCGTTTACCGTTGCAACACTGTGTATACCGCCGCGTTCATAGGTCAAATGGGTCAAGCAAGACACCGCCAATAATAAACATACATCAAACCTTTTTCATCATACAAAATGTACATATGCTCATTACTGACACACACCGAAAGTCATAACAAGCACAAGCTGCATGATACGACGTGTATCATCAGTAAGTATGTCGATTGATTTTATATTCTCAAGTGCATTGAATGGTTCGTACATGTAGATGTAACATGCCCTTGGGTTGTATGAAAATATTCAGATTTTTAAGCTGAGAGAAGTTTCTCCAAGCAAAACAGGCAACTTTAACAAATCTGGAGGTGTATTACTTGAAGTTTCTCTTGCTGTTGCGCTGCATTCCAGTCTCTGCACAGCAAACAAACGCTGCTTGGCCGTGGAGCACGGATAAAAAAAGTCAATATGGCAGATGAGGTGCAATTTTCATTAGCATACATGTATTAGTGAGGTGTAACGCGCATATCACACACACTTTCGGTCCATGTCGTTTCAGCATGTTAGAGGTTGTACTTGTATAGATATTATCTTTTAGTTTGTTCCTGAGACTCAATGCGCGCATAGATTAGGTAAGCAGTTGCAGGACGCGGGAATTCAAAATTGGTAAAGTCTCCTAAATAGGGCCGGCGGGTCACTTAGGTTATTTCGAATTGCCGTATAAATATTGGTAATACTGAATAGTATTGAGTCGCAGAACCCAAAAATGACAATACATGATACGAAACAACATACAGTGTTGCAATACCGCAGCGGAGATTGGTTGCAAATAACGATAACGCAAAGACAAATCCGTTTTGATTCTTCTCAGGATCAATCCACTGAAGAAAACAGGCAGGAAAACATTCCACGGAACAACATTTCAAACTTTACGTGTAACATTTTTTTCGATATGCTCCAAACAATACGTTCACCATCATTGTTGTTTACTCAGAATAATATCCCGAATTCCGCTGTGTCTCCTCAAACGTTTCTGCGATTTCTTTTAGCGTTGTTACAAAAATGTGAAAATGACCACTTGCATGAATGATTGGGTATAGTTAAAAACTAAAAAAGCTCCTGTGGGTTTCACATCTTCTGACTCTGTTCATGTTGACTATTGTGAGTCCAGCTAATGTTTGTGAATCGAGCAGTACGTGGGGCATTGTCAAGCAATACAAACGTTGTTTAAAATTTCCTGACTTTACTTTTGCTGATGAAAGAACCGAGAAAGACTGACCCATATGAATGCACATGCGAATGATTCCTAAGTTTTCCAACTGTTGAGAAGCCCATTTTATTCACTGAATAAAACGTAAACTTTGTGGTGAAGCTAACAGTATGTACAAATATGTGCAACATCTACAATGGATATACTGTATGTGGACGCCGTAAAAGCTGTCGTGCATGTACGATATTGTGTTGTTTTTCTAACAACCCAGTTTAAAATCATATTCAAATTGGAAAATCACGCTCATCGGAAAAAAATCGCAAGAAAAAAAGCGGTCGTTTTCTGCCACAGACAGCATTGAACGCTTCGTCCCCATCCGTTGCCAACATCAGCCTGAAAAATAATTTTTGTGGTATCAGTTCTAACAAAAGTGAATGAAACTTTGCCAGCTTTTTCTTCAGAAAAATACAATGTACATGCGTGTATTTTATTGGGAATTGAGAACCAAATCAATAATTACAACGTTTCACAGAAAAAAACAAGAAATCTAATTATCTAAAAATGCGGGAGACGCATATAAAAGGAGGAATATGGCCTTGTGTAAGCAGTGAAAGACTTGGCTCGACAACGCTTTTCAAGTCTCTGATGTGGTACACACGGATACAAGTACATAAGAGTCATATTTTTGCGCCGCGTTTGTTGTTTAAAAGCTTGCTGAAAAGCGTAAAAACTTTGAAGTTATCTAGATATTTTTCAATTGTCCTCTTCAGTTTAGTCTAAAATCACATCATGTGCGAAATTCTGTACAGCATGGCCGAATAAATGAGGCAGTCCATCAAGGCGGGATTAGTCGCTGACTAGGAGTTGTCTTTTTCAAAAATGCCAACATAATTTCCAATCATGTGTGCAAGGGAGAAAGAATGAACAGAATAATACGGATAATCCATTAGTTTAAAAAAGCGTCAAATTTGGCATACAATTTGGTTTCTGAACTTCTTTTTCTTTCATTCAAAATTCGCGCGCTCCTTGCATCCTGAAAAAAACTGCCATGTTTAATCGGCTATACTGTAAATTCTGTGCAAAAAACAGAAACATCAGAGATTGCAAAACATTGCTGCATGTAGCTTTATCGTTGTTGCTGACGTACGCACCGCTGTGCATACAGCTGCACCAGTGCAAAAAGTGTTGTCTTCCGTTGATTTTCACCCTTTTTACCAAACTCTTGTGACAGGATAAACCGGTGAGTCATTGTCTTTGCCACAGAAGGACACCTTGCGTTCCCAATGCCTCTGCGATACACTATGTGCAAACCAGTGTCAGCGATCTAAAGTCTGATCGTTATTTTAGTAGTTTTAGAGGTCGCTAAATGCTAGAAAAAAGCAAATGTGAAAGTTTCATTTGTCTACAATGTACGAGGGTTGCCACTTGCAACCGAAATAAAAAATAAACGGCGCAAAAATATGACTCTTATGTACTTGTATCCGTGTGTACCACATCAGAGACTTGAAAAGCGTTGTCGAGCCAAGTCTTTCACTGCTTACACAAGGCCATATTCCTCCTTTTATATGCGTCTCCCGCATTTTTAGATAATATTCTGACTTTTACATAAGCCCCAAAGGTCGGACCAAAATCACAATACGTTGGTCACACATTCTTCTAAACCCCGGACAACTCAGGTTTTTCATTTTTCGTTTTTAGGCCAATTTCGTCTATGCTATTTTTACGGCCGATTCGCCCAAAATCGTCACGATTCAGTACCTAGAATTGCTCACATAAGAAAACTGACCCAAAAGCCGTGATCGGCGCAATGAATTACCATGGAAAACACCGATTTCTTGTTTTTCATTTCTGGACCGGTTTCACTAAATTCCACTGCCGATTCGCCCCAAATCGTCACGATTCTGTAACTAGAGTTGCTCACTTGAAAAAACTAACACAAAATCCGTGATCAGCGCATTGAATTACCCTGGAAAACACCCTTTTCTTATTTTTCGTTTCTGGACCGATTTCGCCAATTTCCACGGCCGATTCGCCCGAAATCGTCACGGTTCAGCATCTAGAGTAGCTCACGTAAGAAAACTAACCAAAATCCGTGATCACCGCATTGAATTACCCTGGAAAACATCTTTTTCTCGTTTTTCGTATCCGGACTGATTTCGCCAATTTCCACGACCGATTCGCCCGAAATCGTCACGATTCAGTATCTAGAGTTGCTCACATAAGAAAACTAATCAAAAATCCGTGATCAGCGCATTGAATTACCATGGAAAACACCCTTTTCTTGTTTTTCGTTTCTGGACCGATTTTGCCAATTTCCACGGCCGATTCGCCCGAAATCGTCACGATTCAGCATCTAGAGTTGCTCACGTAAGAAAACTAACCCAATATCCGTGATCAGCGCATTGAATTACCCTGGAAAACATTTTTTCCTTGTTTTTCGTTTCTGGACCGATTTCGCCGATTTCCACGGCCGATTCGCCCGACATCGTCACGATTCAGCATCTAGAGTTGCTTGCATAAAAAACTAACCCAAAATTCGTAATCAGCGCATTGAATTACCCTGGAAAACACCCTTTTCTTGTTTTTCGTTTCTGGACCGATTTCGCCAATTTCGACGGCCGATTCGCCCGAAATCGTCACGATTCGGTATCTAGAGTTGCTCACGTAAGAAAACTAACCCAAAATCCGTGATCAGCGCATTGAATTACTCTGGAAAACATAGTTTTCTTGTTTTTCATTTCTGGACCGATTTCGCCGATTTCCACGGCCGATTCGCCGGAAATCGTCACGATTCAGCATCTAGAGTTGCTCACGTAAGAAAACTAACCCAAAATCCGTGATCAGCGCATTGAATTACTACGGACTAGACCTTTTTCCTATTATTTTTCGTAGCTCAGACAAAATTTGTAAGAGTGAAAACTGATACTCAGTCAAAATGCTACGAACTTTCAAAAATGCACAATTTTAACTCAAAAAAGTGCCCGGGCAAAAAAATAAACTAAATTTTCAGAAAATACGGATGAAATTACCCTAGGAAACATTTTTGTTCAACTGTGAAAGTGTCCCAGCTAAAAATTGAAAGGGCGAACACTTAAAACCCTAAAAACCCTCCAAACAATTAAAAATGCCCAATTTTTTACCCAAAAACAGGGTCTGGGTAAAAAATTAACCCGATTTTCAAAATCTCCGGATGGAATTACCCCAGGGAACATTTTTGTTCGACTGTGAAAGTGTCGCAGGCAAAAATTTAAAGGGCGAACACATGTTGATTACATAGCTGAAAAAAAAAATACAAAGGGAAAGAAGTAACACTGTTTTCAGAATAGGTTTTTCGTGTCTACAGCGTATGAAAAGTAGTCGGATAAAAATTTTTTCGCGGCTCCAAGCACAACTTTGGGTGTTCGTTTCGTGTGCACAGTGCCAAGTTTGTGGCTTATACTATGCTCGCTGGACGCAGCGAGCAAATTTGAAAAAAGCGCGCGAGGGGATAACGGCTCATATTATGCGTGATGCGCTGTCCGCTCGCTGGCGCTCGCTCGCGCATCCGCATGATAAAAAACATTTTGGAAGCAACATACCAGTGTTGTTACAAGAATGTACATATTTGTGGGCTTTATTGTAAAAAATTAACATTTCTGCCAGCTTAGCTTTTCAAGCTGTGTGTATTGGTTTCCGAAGCGAAAACACGTTTCGTCTGTTTAAAAACGCAAAAAAATTTGCAAATTCTTATATATGCGGCCCCACTCTGTTTTTAAAGTCTCCCTTGAAAGGAACGAAGTGTACAGGGGCGAAAATCGAAAAGTTCAAAATCTTGAATCTGTCAAAAACCATCCCCGTTTATTAAGCTGAGCTGGTTTATTAGGACCCACAAGCTGTACTTTGTTTTGTTTCATTGTTTTCTGCGGAAAGCGTTGAAAACGGCTGTAAAGCGCGATGAACCCATGAAAGTCAATCTTTACGTTTCAGTCAAAAAGTGTTGAAAACGACAAAACAGTTTTTTAATTCCTGATTCCGTTGCTAATGATTTTATGAGTCCCCCACTCGTTTATAAAAACCGTCCTAGAAATTTGAACTTTTCTCAAAAGTTTTTTATTCGCTCGGCTGAAGGCTGCTTTCATATGCAAGACAGTGTTTTTAAACAGTCTTCAATTTTGTTTTAAAAACAACATGTATTCATGTTCGCTCCAAAAACATGACCAACCTTTATTATTAACACGATTCTTTGCATTGTTACTGCTCGTCGTTGAGTTCCGCCGATAGGTTTTGCGACAACTGAAAAACAACAAACAAACACTTCGGAGTGAACGGCACTTCGAATCGGAGTGGACACAAATCGCTAAATGAACTGTTGAGAAAATGCATATTCTAGCGCGGCAACACGCAAAAACATATGCAGAATTATTTTTAAAACAATCTGACAAAAACCAACTGGCATATACAGTTGATGAGCTGCATCACGAGCAGTATGTACGCGGCGACGACAATCGCCATCAGGATGTAGCGCACGTCGCTCAGGTCTTCCTTGCTCGCCTTTATGTCCGCTGTCAATGTGGCGCACTCTGTCGCTGGTGCTTCACCGTAGTCGGGCACCTCGTCACCATAAACTGGCTCGGGCGCCATTTGCACCGCTTCACCTTAGGATTTTTCACCTTAGATTCACCTTCACTTTCACCTCCACCAATCTCTACGATTTTAATTTTTTGAAAGTTAAAAAGCTTGGATTCGAGGCGTGTTTTTTGGAATGTTGGTCACTGATTGGATATGATAGAGAATAAGATTGAACGTTTTTTTTAAACGGAAAAATTGTGTTGAGTTTTATCTGTCAGTGCAGCATAAACCGTATCGATCTCGAATGCTTAAACACATACGCGATTTGCTTAAACATTGCTCACCATGTGCGTGTGTGCCGTGCTTTATAATCTCTGAGTAGTGAGTGTTTGGAAAGCTGCAACTTGCAATATGATGAAAACATAATTAAACGTGCTAATAAGTCTCGCAGAAAAGTGTAGTTTGTGTGAGGTGTTTCTACTGAAATGGAAAACTAAACACTGCAACAAACGTGGACCCAACAATTCCCGAAGGGCTCACATTCGTGTGCAATTATCAGACATCAATCATACACGATTTCTTAAATGTTTTAGTTTGGATGTCCTGATAAACGGTTATCAACGTTGGGTTCCAGTCACAAAAATGTTTTTCTCACAAATAAAAAGGTTGATTCATGAACACTAATTAGGAAGCAAAAGACAATCCGTTTGGCAACAGTTTCTACTAATTTTTTTAAATAAATATATGTACATACATGTATAAAGTATTCCTGAACTGAATGTTCCAATCACCTAGAAAATTATGTGGGAATTTGTTTACTTCATTCTGCTTCCAACACAAAACACAACCAATCACTTGTCATTTTTATGCAAACAATTTTCTGCACTGATTTGCTTGATAAAAACATTGCTGAAAGCGTTCAAAATTTTTTTTATCATGACACAAAACACAACGCTAGAGGCTGAAAGAACGAGTGTAGATTTTCTCCTGTGTTCAGCATAATGAAAACACCAACAAAATAGGCTATTCTGTGATGCAAACTGCCCGATTTCTAACCAAAAGTTGCTTTTTTTACCAGTTTAGTGATCTTACAGTTGCATAATTTTGCTGTAACTTCTTCAAAACAACTCAAATTTTCTGACATACAGCAATTATCGTCCGAATACGGCCAGTGCGTCAGAAAATTCGCTGCGCACAACCACATTTATAAACGTGTATATAGGATACTTTTAAAATGAGTGCAATCAACACCACATATGCCAAACGATGACTGAGAAATTGAGAAATGCATAAGAAATCGTTTTCCTTTCAATTGTATTTGTATTATTAAATTAAAAATTATGTTATAATCCGTTCAATTATATTCAAAACACACATCCGATCAAGTTCACCAAGTCAATTTTCGTTATTGCTACAAATGCGCTACAACCGAACACTCGGCAGCGTCTCGAAGCTGTCCTCCTTCATGAGCACCGGCTCGCCGTGCCGCTGCTGTTGATCGTCTTGATCGCTGTCGTTGCTGTGCGCGTAGTGCTCCATTGGTGTCAGATCCTCGGTCTCCTCGAGGATCTGCTCCACCGGCGGCTCCTTGCTCGGCAGAATTGGTGACACCTGGCAGTCTCTCGCATCCGGGCTGCTGTCTCCGCCACCGTCACTGGCGACGTCGACCGACAACAGACGCTGCTTCAGTAGCGCGATGTCGTGCGAGCTGTCGTTCGCGAGCACGTCCTTCTGCAGTTTCGAGCCGGCTGTCGATAGTGCGCTCGTTCGGACGTCATTGTTTCTGCCAGTCGTTGTTGGTGGAGTCGTTGCTCTGTTGTTGTTGTTGGTCGCCTTATTCGCGTCGTCGTTGTCGCCGTTACGAGCGGACGTGGAATTGTCGGATTGGGTGCTCAGCTCGACTGCTTCTTGGATCGGCAGCACCGAAGACGCGACCGGCGACGGTTTCGGCTGTTTCGCTGCCTTCGGCTTCGGCTTGATCACGCGGTCGCCGTGGTTCAATTCGGACAACTTGCGCTCCGGTGGGGCGCCCGTGGAAGAGCTGCAACGGAAAAACACAAGAAATTCAGTGACGGACAGACTAACAACGGGAAATTGCGGTTTTTTTTGTGCGTTATGACTGGCTACGGAATGACCGAGTAAACATGGAAGTTTTTTTCATGGTGCAAGGAGCGCGCGAAATTTGAATGAAAGAAAAAAGCCTTCCAGAAACTCAATTGTGTGTCAAATTTGACGTGTTTTTTAAACTAATTTATTCTTCGTGCTATTCTGTTTATTCTTTCTCCCTTGCACACACGAATAGGAAATATCTTGGCATTCTTGAAAAAGACAACTACCGTATTACCCCCAATAAACCCCCATGGGGGATTAATACGTCAGCGACTTTTAGGGGTGGGGGTTTATTGGTGGGAGGGGGGGGATTATTGGTGGGGGGGGGGGGGGTTTATTATACAAAAATTTCTAGGGGTGGGGTTTTGTTGAAAAATGGCAAAAATACCTTGCATGGCAGGCAAGAAAGTTGCAGAAACTTCTACTTTTCACAGAGATTTCCTTTTGTAACAGCCTTTTGTAATGAAATTACCATTAACTCATCCATTTGGGGCCTTTGGTAGCACAATTTCACCAATGTCACTGCATTCAGCCACTGAATTCGCTGGGTATGTGTTTCAAACAGGTTTCCAATTAACCCCCATGGGGGATTATTTGTGGGGGGGATTATTTGGAAACTGGTCGGGGGGGGGGTGGGGGTTTATTGGTGGGGGGGATTAATGGTGGGGGGGGGGGGTTTAATGGGGGTAATACGGTACTAGTCTGCGACTAATCCCGCCTTGAGGGAGAATGCAAGGACTGCCTTATTTATTCGGCCATACCGTACAAGGCTACACACGCAAGAGCACAGGTTCTACAGAGTTTAAACTATTTTTTTTCAACAACTGTTTTGAACTATTGATACTTTCAAGTCTTTTAAGTTTTTTTTGAATAAAAAGAGACAGATCACTGAAACAAAA
Source organism: Theristus sp. LFF4_11 (assembly GCA_030248135.1). Classification (NCBI taxonomy): domain Eukaryota; kingdom Metazoa; phylum Nematoda; class Chromadorea; order Monhysterida; family Xyalidae; genus Theristus; species Theristus sp. LFF4_11. The sequence goes on along the minus strand of JASANC010002264.1, from coordinate 36,233 downwards.
CAATGATAACCCAGCGGTTGATCATGTGACCTACTGATGATAAGAAACCGGTTTGTGTTTGCGATTATTGTTTTATGTACACATTTTTTTGAAACACAGATTTTTTTCCACATCAAATTTCATCAGTCACGAACGCAGATCAGTACAACAACTGAGGTCAGTACAAAATGAACCTGAACAGACACAGGAAACTCAAAATGAATGATGAGGAAGATGAAAAAAGATGTGCTGTTAATGGCGCGCATCAGGCCGTAAATCACACAAAATAAACATATGCAAGATGCAAATCAGGCCGTAAATCACACAAAATCAACGGTGCATTAACAGGCCCGAAGAAAAATTCTAGAACAGTTCAAGTGAATTCCGACCTTTTTATTTCGCCTGGCGCCTGCCTGAGATGTTTTCGAAACGATTGTTGCACGGTTCGTTTTGGCCTCATCAGTCGATGCTGTCGCAGGTTCCAGTCGTGCATTCCGCTCGGCTGGAGATCGCTGGCAGACGCGGTTGCCTGCGGTGCAACAAATGCAACTGTGAGCTCAAGTGTTGTCAATTTTCAAAAGTCTACGACTCAATGCGTGTGCAAACGTAGAAAGGAAACTGGTTTCAATCTTCACGTGGCAATTCAAAATTGCCAAAGTGACTCGGCCCCATTTAGGGGACTTGGATCACTTTGCAAATTTTGAATTCCCGCATTTTCCCTCGAATTCAAAAAAAGAAGCCAAAAAGAGGCGCAAAACAACGCTTTCCATTTCAAACCGTAATGAAAATCAGAAAACAACCCAACAACAACGGCTAATATTCACCTAAAAAACGCTTTCCATCTCAAACCGTTATTGAAAAATCAGAAAACAGCCCAACAAAAACATCCACCCTTGGCGGCGCCGGTGCGACCGGTTTCGCTTTTTTGTTCGCGATCGGCGACGCCGTCCGTCCGCCGCCGCGACTGTCGTTGCTTGTGATCGAGTCGACGAACTCCGCCAGCGAGGACGAGTTCACGCTCGACTTGTGCGATTTCGTCGTCGCCGCGCTGACCTTCTGCAGCAGGTGATCCGCAGAGGTGCTCGGTTTCGTCACCTGAATCGTCACCGGCCCGGCCGGCGTTGTCGCCTCCGAGACGATCCGCGATCCGAGCACACTGCCGCCGCCCCCCTCCGATGTCGGCACGCGACTGTAGCGGACGCGGCGACGGTGGCGCCATCTGCGCATCGGTTTCCACGGGTGAGTTTTTGGTTTGTTGGAAAATTCTTGGCTTTTTTGTTGTCGTTTGTTCCAATTTCAATTGGTTGGTGGTGAGTTTTTGGGGGATTATTGATTGGAAATTTGGCTTTTTGTTGTTTGTTCCAAATTCAATTGGTTAGTGGTGAGTTTCTGGTGGATTATTGATTGGAAAATTGCCTTTTTTGTTGTTGCACGTTCAGCTCAGTATGTCAAACTGGTCCAAAGGATACGTGTTTTACAAGTAACGAAAATAACGAAACGTGGACAGTAACGAAACATTTTTTTGCGGTTCTGAAAGAAGTAAAGCAAAACGAAAAAAATTCCTTGAATTCTGCGTCTTAATAAAAAGTTTAGTTCTATTATTTTGATTTTTTAACCAACTCAGCCTGTTTAGATGTTGACCTTCCTAAACCTGAACTCTGAAGTTCACCTAAAGAAACCTAACCTGACCTCGAAGCTGGAATCGATTTGGAAGTTGTTTGACACCCTGTTCGAGAAGGGCAAGTAAGCACTTGAAACATTGTCAGAATCCCCTAGCTCACGGCCCCCCCCCGAAAAACTGGACGTGGCTTAGCTTAGGCTGTGGTACCAAAAAAGTAAAACACTGTCAGAAAAGGAAGACAATCCAAGAAACCAAAAAGAACAAACTTGAGAAATATCTGCACGGCAGTTGTGATCAGCGAAATGTAGACGGCCGCAACGAGCGCGAACAGAGCGTAGCGGATCTGTTTTAACGCGAGCGCTGCTTCGTTGACATCGTTCACCAAGTCGATGCACTCACGCAGGTCCATGTCCGTCATGCTTTGCGCTCTTTGAATGAATTCGATATCAATCGTTTTTTAACCAGTTCACTAAAAAACATGTTTGCTGACATATGACCTCAATGAATCAATCAATTTATATTTTAAGTGAATCAATGTTTTCAGGTTTTCACTCGATCGTTACAAAGTGAAGTTTGTTTATTTTTCTTGTGGCGGTTTCTTGGGGTTGTTCTGCAGTTTATTTTTCTTTTCAATAGTTCGTTTGTTTGTTCTCCTTCCGCATTATGATGCGTTCTGAATGCTAAATTTGTTCGCATCCATCCGCATGCAGATCCGAAAGTCCCGTTCCGTTAATGTTGCTGAATATATTTTCATATTATGTTTCCTGTTCTGAGTTTAGAATATGAGTTATTAGTTTTCAGTTTTGAGATACTTGATAGGTGTCAAGAACGATGCGAATTTATCCAGGCACTGTGTTTTTTGAAATAGCAAGCCCTATATGTTGAAAAATGCACATTTATGGCAACCAAATGAAAAATACACCGCGCTGGCCAATCAGCGGGTAACATAAAGATATTTGAGAAATACCTAACCAGTATACAAGAATGGTACTTTTTCGAGTTCCACAAGCGTTTTTAAAGTTGAAAACGTTCGACCACTTTTGACGCATTCACTGGTTTTATTTTTCGCTCTCGGCGCATGTCTGTGCTGCGATGATTTATGTTGGAAATGAGCAAATAAAACATCCATATGTATATCCACAGTGTTGTTTTTATTTGCTAAACAAGCATGAGAACTTTATTTATGTGCATGTACTTTGTTGAAAAAGGCCCACACCGCCAACGTGGGGTAGCGCTCATTCAAAAGTCAAAATAATAAATTGAAGAATGTGCCTTGTCGGCACTCTGGTGGCACTATATGTGTGTATCCACAGCGCTAATCTAAGCAGAAAACGAAAGCGGACTTTGTAATAAGCAAAAGTTATTTTTTTCCTCATGTGAAAACCTAAACTGCTATATCATTGTTAAAATTTTGATCGGCGCTAAACTCCCGTGAGAGTTTGTTCTCAGCAAGTGGGACTGAATATGCGGGACGATATAGTGGGACAATGCATGAACTGACGCTACTCTCATAATAAATCACGTTTTCAGCACTGTGCGATGACGTTTACAAACTCACGAGTAAAATTCATTTTTATTCAGCGTGAAAACTTGTCAATCATTTTTATTCATGTGCGTTTCGTGAAATTGAATGCATAAACAGTTTTTTTCAAACAATGGACAACAGTTGTGGTGGTTGAGCTTATTCATTAATGTTTTGCACAGATAGTGGTAAACTAAAAGATTTTAATGTTAAAAGTTTCAATTAAAATTAAAAATCTTTTCTAAGCAAATGCGACCTTTTGTAAAAGCGGCCCTCCCTTTTTGCGCATACTTTAGTTGAATTTCATTACCCAATTAACTGTTTTTTGCAGTGATGCATGAGCGCGACTACCTGTACCTTCTTCGTCTTAAATCTAACAGATAACGAGCCTAAATAGCTTCAAAGTGAGAAAATGAACCTTGTCAAAAAACTTTTTGATAACATAAGATAACTTCATTTTTTAAATAATGGTTCAACTTCAGCATTAATGACTGTTTGAGACATTAATTTGTGATAAAAACAATGAAACGGATATGACGTGGATATTGGATACATATCGTATCCAAATAGTAAACGCCAATAAGCATGATCGCACTACGTGGACATGACTGTTAAGTGATATGCGTGCGTTAAAAATTACATGTAAATGTACATGTATGTACACGCAAATACAAACAGTTTTTGCTTAAATATCGACGTGTCATGATGGATCGTCTAAACTAAAACAACTACATTCATACAGGGTGGTCCAAAAGGAACGGGCACAGGAGACATGTACAGGGTGAAAACAGTGTTTTATCTGTCCAAATGTGAATGCGTAACTTTCATATCCTTTCCTGTTACGTGGCTTTGTCAATTTTTGCGACGGTTTTTTTTGCAGAATACATATATTATCCTGAAAAGAATCGGAGGTTCACAAAAAAGATACACATATTTAGCAATTAATGGGGTTTTTGATTTCACAAAAACCCGTTACATTCGTTCTTCTTACTGGCATTCAACATTTTGCATGCACCGTATTTTGCGAAAAAGCGACAGGTTTACACGAAGTTACTTTTACATTGTATGATCGTTTTTATAATGTATGGGCGTGGGACCCATGGGAGTCTGAAGCCACGTTTTTCAAGTACGTCTGTCTATTTTCGGACCACCCTGTATAGTACAAACAACACCTATGGTTGATATGATCATTAGCTTTTGCCGTGTATTCCCATTTAATGCTGCGTGTGTGTTGCTTGTACTGTTTTACATGTCTGATTAAAAACGTTAAAACATGAAACATGCAAACGGTAGACACTGTACTTGGCGCCCTACAGTATATGTTGCTATCCGGACACGGTGATAAAGAGAAAATAAAATCTCGCTGCTGTACTGGCGCTCAGTACTTTGAGGTCGATATTTTTAAGGCATGGAAACAGTTTATTAGTTGAGGTTATGTGTTGTTTTTGTATCGGAGTTACAACATCCTTTATAGCTGGCTTTATTTAACCTGTGCTGTATGTGTGCGCCTTTAACTACAATGTAAGCGATCGGGAGAGTACGTGTGACATACATGAGAGTACATACTTGTAATTTCATAATAAAAAATTCAAAACGGTAGCTTGTTTGAAAGTTATATATTTGATCTAAAAATGTAAGATTTCCCTTCAGTGATATATGAATTTTTAGAATACTTTGTTGATTCAGTTGCCAAACCGATGAAAATGCACGTTATCTTTGACAAAAAGCAGAAATATTCAAAAATAGGTATATGTAAACTAAATGGTTAAACTTGGAGTACTGAAAGATTCGAAGCTTTTGTGTCATTTTGAAAAATAATAGAAGAACAAAAATGTTAAATTTGAAATATAGACATTTGAGCTGTCAAATAGCTAGCTCAGGTTTAAAAATATACAGCTGCGCAAACGGAAAATTGTATTTGCATCAGCTTTTCTACACGAATAGTTTTGAATTTTACAGTTGAACAAATGAATTCCATAAAAACTCAAACTTTCAGTCAACATCAGGTGCTGTGTGTAGTGTTTAATCGGTGTAGGATTCATAATCTTCTGCTCTTTTTTTCCAACAGTAGGTGAAAGTAGTGTGACCATGATGGGGTATATAGCTGAGAATAAACAGCTTAGCGAACCATATGCGATGCTTAAACAATGCAGTTTTTATGCATTTTTTGCAGAATAGCAGGAAGAGTAATACATGAAAATTTCCACAGGGAAAACGAGTTTCAATATGCTCTATATATGTGCATAGTTTTGGCATGTTTGGGAATCCGCATATTGTCTCAGACATGCCACAATATGCGAATCATGCTCACTTATGCGACATATTTGTGAACAGCAGCATAATTGAGAACATAATTGAGTGGTCCCTCCGTCCCTCCCTCACATAGTAGCTATATAATTATGATGGAATTATGCTCAATTATGCCATAATTGTAGCGTTGAAATGTGCACCCCGGGTGTAACGATCACTCTGAACTGCCAACGCTCCGAATTCCCCGGCCTCGAACGCTGATGTGGGGATCAGAGCGCTCGGAACTTCGTCGACCTGCACTTTTGCTCAAAGTGAAAATACACGTTTGCGTTTGGTTGTGTGTGTGTGTGTGTCAGTCGTTAATATTTCCACAATTAATTCACAATTCAATCTTTTTCTCTTTTCTCTCTTTTATTATTTATTCAAATAAACAGTCGACAGCAGAAGAATAAAACGGCGCCGCTTCAATAAAACGTTCTCGACGTTAATATACAGGAAACCGGTCAGTAGCTCGAGAAGCAGAAGAATAAAACACGTACTGGCACAACTGACACCGAACAATAGCCGGGCACGGTTATTTATACAGTAAGTCACGTGACACCGGATTAACTGGGGTTAGGAAAGAAACAACCAATCAATACACAGCAACACAGAACACAAACCAATCAGACGCGACCACAACTACCAATCAGAAACGAGTAGGCGAGTGTCTGCACACACGCACCCTGTTATACGCAGTCACGCCAGGCACTCCCAGCACGCGAAAAGAGAACGGTGCGCCGCAAGGAAGCATGAGGCTAAAGTAGGCCATTACAGGACCCTACTCCCCCACTCGGAGCGACCTCGCGACGACATTCTCCCTACGTAGCCGAATGCCGGGATTCTGCGAAACGAGAGGACATGCAGCAAACCGGCACCCATTCCTGAATCGCATCAATGACCGCGTCACACAAAGACAAAACTAAAAGTAAAAACCCAAAAGTTACACACACATTTCAACTAAACTTTTACAGTCGACTACAAACATGAAACTCTACAATCCAAAACTAGTAATTAAAACAATTAAAACTTCTGTTGCTGGAAACTAACTTTTCCAAATTGACATCCAAATCAATAAATCAAACACAAGAACTGGAAATTCATGAAACTACAAAAACCCAAAATTCAATATCCTGAAACTGAAAACTTGTAAAAACTTGGAAATTTAATTACAACACACAAAGCTAAACTACTATTTTCAAAAACTTCACAAAATAACAAAACTTCAAAAACCAACTGTTGTGTCTCTATTGTGGAAATCAAAACTTCAAAAAATTAACTTCTGCGATATGGTTATGGTCTGACAAACACAAAAACTTGTGGAAAACATAAAAACTTCTAAATTGCGAAACAAGAAAACATTGGGAACTTCTAAATTGGTAACTACAAGAAAAGAATACTTTCTAACCTCCTGAAAACACACAATAAAAATCCGAAAACCTTTCAAGACTTTGAATAAACCAAAAATACACATTTCAAAGTTACCTCAAAGAACACCAAACAATTATTTCTTTTAACAATACACAAACCAAATGAACTTTTTACCGCCCCTCTCGAAACAATCCAAAACGTCTCCTGTACCTGGGGCCTCGCAACTGACAAATATTCAAAACCAAATTTCAAAACTTCTAAACTTCAAAACACTTAAAATAAACGGAACCATGAAAATAATTCAAAACTAGTTGGTTAATGGTCAGTTCAGTGCCTGTTAAAGTTTCAAAACTACACAACACACAAACGACACACGAAACCAAACGACACACATTCACAGAGAACAACTTCTGGCGCACCTGGCCAACAAAACAAAACAAGCCTGCGACACACACTAAAACGTACAGACCATCTGACTCCAGCGCCCACAAAAACAACCGAAAATCCAAAAAGACTAAAAAAACTTGGAACTAAAACTCAAACTGTAAGAAAGGCGGAAGAACCGTCCGAGGAAGACCGAAATTTCAACAACTGTGCCTAAAAAACCCAAAACCAAATCAAAACTGTGGAACTACGGAAAACTAAAACCAAACTCAGAACAAAATCAAAACTCTTGGGGTTTCCAAAACAACTGAAACGTTAAAACAACTCACAACTCAAGATCACAACTTTTCTTCACAGCTAACAGTCCTACGGCAAACACCATCGTCGCACAGCATCCGAGCCTCTCACCATTTCCGACTCGACGCACAAACGAACTATCTTCACGACGAACAGCACGATCCATCTTCGCGACGAACAGCCGACGATTGAATTAGTACTATTGTTTTGTTGTTGATATGCAAATTGAATGCTGAAGAGCTGCAGCTAACTCGACGATCGTCGACAACGTTCACCCTCTCCCCAGGGTGAAAACGGGGGTTTCCGACGCTTCGAACCACCACCATCCCCCCTTCAAATTGCGACGACCCCGGCGCAACACAACTCCTCAACGCTGTTGAATTCCGTTGTTGTTCGTTACCATCCGCCATCCGACACTCGTCCATCCATCGCTATTCAATGCCTATAGCCTCCATGCTTTCGGCATTTATGTTCGACGCTCGTTCATGTTCTATCAAGTCATTTCTCTCAATTCGCTGATAGATCCCTCTATAGATTTGGTTTGAATATTTCCACGCTCCAGACGACTCCATTCCATTCGAACTCATAGGTCCCTCCATGGACTTGATTCAACCATTCGACATTCCAGACAACAGTGCGGCGCTCTTTCTAACCGTTAGACGACCATTTCGCATTCGAATCCACTGCTGCATTCTCCATCGCTTATGCCAGTCCAGTTCTTAAATTCCGCGCTCAAAACAGTCCGTCGTTAAGACGCAAATCGTTCAGCGACAGCCCGACAACTTTCGTCGCACCATTTTCCAAGACGATTCACTGAAGAAATCGCATCCATCGGAAAATATCACCATAGCACCTTTGTTGCTCTTCGACGCGCGCTGTCTAATCGCAACAAAATCCACTGCGCTGCACCGTTCGACAACGTGTGACTCCTTGTTTCGACGAATCCACGGCGTTTTGGCCGACCACCATTTCTGCCACTGACAGAAAACATCAATTACTGAAGCTGGTGCCACACCGTTCTTAGGTGGCCTCCGGAGGACTTTCGGCTTCCCAGTCACTTCAGGAGAACAGGCGATCCACAGAATTCGTTTCTGAATCCAGCCGTTCGTCAATATTACTTCAGGAGAACAGGCGATCCACGGAAGTCTGTGCGTCCTCCACATGTCCACATGTTTGACTGCCGCGAGACAGCCAAAGTGCTCCTCAGGAAAGCGATTGCGAAATCGTTAGTGGCCACAATTGATCCGCAAATTAACTTTCCCAGCACACATCCAGACGACGCTTTCCGACTTCCGAATCTAGCCGTTCATCCTTATCAGTAGCGTTTTCGTGGTCCTTGTGCCCTTTTGCCGGTCGTCTTCCAAAGAATGCGAACGCTGTCAATAACACGTGCAGTCGTCAACTCTCTGGTGCCACACCTCCATGTGCGACGTTGTCGTCATCAAGCACCGCTTCCAGATTTCCACACTGTTTCCACCGCGGTTCCTCTTTGACTAGCCTTCAGCTCTCTCCATCGGACGGCACTTTTCCGCAGCAGCGTTATCCACAACGAAACAGTCGAACACCATCTTTTGAGCGCCATCACTCCATTTCGGCAGCATCGATCGATTGAATCCCTTCTGCTTTTCCATGAGTCGTCGAGGAACATCCATTTTTTCACTGCGCCAAATCCACTGCCGTGCGTTTCCTCATTATTCGCCATTAGATCCGTATGCTGTTCCATTGCCCCTCCATGAGCTTTTTCGATCGTTTCAGCTGCTTCTGTTGCTGTTGCAATTCCGGGAAAACGACATGGCACTTGGCAGTCACCGGATATACCAACTAACCAAGCCCAGTCAAACAAACAAAAGTTGGTGCTGTTGTTGCGACGTCTATTGTTGAAGAAAACCAAAACTGTTTGCAGCTGCCGATCTCCACAGTCTTCCTCGGGTCCTCCATCATTACTCCTCCTCGTTTCCAACTGGCGCGAATCTGATCAGTCTGTGGCCGTCCCAAACAACGTCGTGCGGAATATTATGGTGAACTCGGCTCAGCTTCTCCATATTCACCCTGAACGCCATGTTCTCCGCATAGTCGACGCGTCTCACAGTAGCCGTTCCGTTCTCGTGAAGCTTCTCAACGACGAACGGTCCCGTGTGTGGCCTGGCAAACTTGTAGCCTTCACCACGAGCAGCTTGCGGCGCATACACCCAAACACGATCTCCTTCCTTGAATTTGGATGTATCGCGGGCGTTCTTATCATGCTGCTTCTTCTGGGCCTCGTGCGCTCCACGAATCCTTTTTTTCGCCCTTCCATACAGGTCGCGCAACCGTTTCACCGACGCCACCACACACGGCTCCGTGCTCTTCTCCGGCCGATTTCGATATTCCACAAACGGCGAACTCGAACTGACGCGCATCTGCCTGCCGCGTTCCATCATGAACGGTGAACAATTCGTAGACACTTGCGGCATGTCCCTGTAGTACATCAGCGCCGTGTCCACATAATCGTCCCACGTAGCTTCATCATGCGGCATCAGCTTTGCGAGCATGCTGATCAGCGTCTTGTTCGCGTTTTCGGCCTGGCCATTCGACTTGGCGTGGAACGTCGACGTCATGTTGTGTTTGAATCCCAAAATCCTTCGCAACGATTCAAACATGGAGCCCGTGAACTGCACGCCCTGGTCAGTCACGATCGTCTCTGGAATGCCGTGGTGCGAGACGTAATTCACCACTCGTCTCACACAAGCGTCCGCGGTCTGATCTTCCATCGGGTACGCTTCGATGTCCTTCGAGAACGCGTCGACCAGCACCAACAGATACTGATTGCCGTTCACCGTGCGAGGCTTCAACTGGAGGATATCCATGTGAACGCGCTGTCCCGGCCGGTCCAACTCCTTGAATTCACCCATCGCTGGCTTGCACATCCTCGACTGTCCAGTCGTCGTACCGCACAGAAAACACTTGTGGATGTGCGCGTGGATTGCTGCTGTCATACCACGCCAAAAGTAATGCGGTTGCATCGCTGCCAGCATCTTCACTCGGCCGAAATGTCCTCGATCTTCGTGGAACTCCTTCAACAGCGCGTCCTGCTCGCACTCCGGCACTACCAACTGGTGGTAATTTTCATTACTCTTCCAGTGGTACAACACGCCTCGAAACAGATAGTAGCTCTTGGCCAGCGTGACGATGTTCTTGTCAAACTTCTCGCCGTTCAGCTGCGGTTTCTTGTGGCCATTCTTGAGAAACGCAGTCATTTGCCGGATGAACTTATCGCTCTGCTGCGCGGTCTTGATCTTCTCCTCTGTTGTTTCCCACTTCGGTCCTTTCGCAAGGTCCTCCATGACCGGCAACTTCATTTCCGCTGGCTCCAAGCCTTCATCCAGTTCTTCGACTTCGTCCACCCGCTTCTTTCTCGGACGGCCACGTTTCGCTTTCACGACATTCGCACACGCAGCCGGCGCATTGACAGCCTCCAACACCTCCAGCTCTTCTTTCATCGCTGCCAAGTCCACCACTTTTACTACGTCGCAATTCGGTTCGTCACAAATCGGTTTGTCACAATTCGGTTCATCGTCCTGAGCAACTTTGCGGCACCGCTCAACGTCCTCGTCGAAGACAGGTTCCATCTGCTGCTGCACCACTTCCGATTCCATGTCCTTGTGTGCCCTCCATGGCCTCTGGACAGATCTTGTCGTCATCGCTGCGACAGCGTCAAACGCCAACTCCACTTCACCGCTGTCCAGTTCTGGAAAACAGCCAGTCTCCATCGAGTCGTCTTTGGTGCTGTAGCCATCGTCAAGCTGTAGATCTTCATCAGTCGTGCGCTCCATCAACGTTGTCCAGGCAACCACACCTTCAGCCACCATCACACCATCTCGTTCTGCTTGCCTTCGCGCCTCCATGTCAGCGTCTTTGATCACTCTATCAAATGATCTGGCATTCGGCAGTCCCGTCTGCAGCAGCACGTGCTCGTCTGATGGCGTCCGACTCAAGGCATCTGCCACTGTCTGACTTTTGCCTGGCATATAGACGATCTTCGGGTTGAACATTGCGATCGCCGCCACCCATCGTTCCACTCGCTTGTTCCCGGTCAATCTGCGCCGCATTGCATCTTGAATCGCCGCATGATCTGTCACCACCGTGACATCAGAGCCAATGATGTACTTCTTCCACTTCTCCAAGCTCCATCGCACCGCCAAACATTCTCGCTCAGTCGCGGAGTAGTTCAGCTCGGCACCAACAAGAGCTCTCGAAGCCCAACACACTGGATGCAGCCTTCCATCGTCTCCCAGTTGTTCTAAGACTGCTCCTAGTCCAACATCCGATGCATCGCAGCGTATCACCCATGGCTCCATCAACTTCGGGTATTTCAACATCACTGGCTCAGTTGTCAACGCCGTTGCCAAATCTTTGAACGACTGTTGTTGTTCGTCGCGCCACACAAACGGTTGGTCCTTCTTGGTCAGCTGGAACAGTGCCCTCGCTCTTTTCGAGAAGTTCGGGATGAAGATTCGGTAGAACGAGCACAGTCCAAGGAACGATCGGACTTGCTTCTGGTTCTTCGGCCTCGGATAGTGCAAGATCTTTTCCACCTTTTCCGGATCCGTCCTCACTCCATTCGCATCCAAGACGTAGCCGAGATACCGAATCTCCTTCTGGAAGAACTGACACTTCTTTGGCTGGATCAGCAACCCGGCGTCTTTCAGTCGCTCGAACACTTTCGACAACACATCCAGATGTTCTTCGTATGTTGCCGTCGCAACCAGCACATCATCCAAGTACGCGTGCACTCGATCGTCAATTCCAGCCAAAGTCTCTTGCATCAGTCGCTGAAACACAGGCGGACTGTTTGACAAGCCCATCGGCATCATGCGGTACTGGAAATGGCCGTGCGGTGTCGAGAACGCCGTTTTCTCTTTGTCCTTCGGGTCCAATCGAATCTGGTGAAAGCCACCGTACAGGTCGAGCGCCGTGAAAAATTTCGGCTGACATCGTCCCACTTGGTCCATGATCTCATGCGGCAGTGGAATCGTGAACTGGTCTCGTTTCACAATTCGGTTCAGCTGTCGGTAGTCCACACAGATGCGCAGGCTGCCATCCTTCTTCTTCACACACACTACCGGACTTGACCACGGTGACACTGATGGTTCGATGATGCCTGTTGCGCGAAACTCCTCCAGCTTTTCCTTCAAGGCTTCGCGCCAGTGGTACGGCACCGTTCTTGTTTGAATTGCGAACGGCCTCTCCAACCCAGTGTCCAACACCATTTGATAATTCGGTCCGCAATCTCCTCGGTCCGACTCAAAGATGTGGAAACCACGATGGTTACGCCGACACAACTCCATCGCTCGCCGCAGTTGTTCACCAGACAACTCGTGACCCTCGAATCCTTTCTCCAAGAAGTCAGTCAGTTTCTCTCGTCTCGTTTGTTCGTCTTCCAAGCTGACCATCTTGCCGTAGTTGTGCTGTTGTCGTCCACTGCTCAACGCACCCATCAATGCTTTGCACTCTGCCGCACTTCCATCGTTGTTGAACAGATGCGACGCATCAGCACACAGCGACTTTTCGTATCCTGGGAGGCTGCACTTCCTGCACTCGTTCGTTGTTCTTCCCTTCGATTGCAGCTTCTTTTCCATTTCCCAGTTGTTGACCAACGCCACTGCATCTTCCTTGCTGATCGTGACCGTCTCGCTGTTACGGTTCCAGTACAACGCGTACGCCATGCAGTCGTGCAACTTGTGCTTCACGTCGCCGCAGAAGGAGCACTCCGTGCACTGCGAAAGACGCGCCGCGGGTACCTTGGCAGCTTTCGGTAGAATCAGCTCGTCCTCCATGACGGCTTTCGGCAAGACACGCACAGTATCGATGCGGCCAACTTCGTCTCCCTTCTTGCATCGCAGCACACAACACGTTGGGTTTGTCAACGCCACTGTGACTTCATCCAACCTGCTGACCTCCACAAGGCAAGTTTCCATCAGTCGCATCTCCCCGGTGGCTTCGACAATCTGCGCACATCCAATCACGTCGTCGTCCTTTCCGGTCGTTCCATCGTCTTGCGCACTCTCCGGTTCAACCTGCAGCTTGACTTTAGTCGAACAACCAGGCGGCAGCACAACGTCTTTCTGGAACACGACCTTGCCTTTGATCTTTCGTTGTTGCCGTTTAGTCAACCCTCGCAGCTGCACTGGTGTTTCGAAACGTTCCCTCGCACTCAACGGCATTCCCGGTCGTTCGCTCTCCGGCATTTCGAATTGAGCACACTTGTCTGTTGCCTTCGGTGGTGACACAATCCATGCCCAGCCGGCATCCGGTCCAAACAGTGCGTCATGTCCAGTTCCGATCAACAGCTGTTGCGCTTTAGGTTGTCTGTTCACGACAAACTTGATCGACTTCTCCTTGTCGTTCACTCGCACCTTCAGCACAACAGTCTCGTTGAACACCAGTGGTGGAACTCGAACGTCGAATCCTTGCACGCATGCTTGTTCTCGACCTCGTTTGAATTTCCGACCACTTGCGGTCTCCAACTTTTCGAGTAGCCGAATCGGGATGAAGCTGCACTGCGATCCACTGTCCTTCAACGCTCTGCACGGCACTCCTTCGATATACGCCAACCTGTAGGTGTTCTCGTGCAACAGTGCTGGCTCAGACAGTTGATCGTGTGTTGTTGCAGTCAGGCGCTTGTTGTTGTTGATGATCGGCTGCGGCTCTCCTCTCTCCAATTTGAGTTGCATGTCGGACAGTTTCGGACGCTCACTGTCACTTGGCTGCATTGTATTGCTGTTACTACAATGAGCAGGCATCCACTTGGTCTGCGGCTTGGCTGACACGACCGACGCTTCGTCAGAACAATCCAACTTCCTTGATGGCCTCCATGCCTTTTCGTCCCTTCGTGCCATCCAGAACAGCTTGTTGTCTTTGCCAGCCAAGTCGAGTTCGTAGTTGTCAGTGGTATCATCGACGACCAATTTCGCCACAACCTCGTTCGTCCTACAACGCAGACGCACCAACACTTGTGTCACGTGCTGCAGTTCTCCATACATGCGCACTGACACCTGCCGCCTCAGCATTCGCCTTCCAATCCTCCTTTCGATCCCTTCCACTGTTGATGCTGTTATGAAGCTGTGGCCCATTCGGTCCTCAACGATGGCCTGACACATGATGCCTTGCACTTCCACCACTGTCATGAATTCGTCCACTGTCTCAGCCGCTAACTGTTGCCGACTCCATTGATCAACATCACCATCACCATCAACAACACCACTGTCGCTCCATCTCCAACTGCTGGCACTTTCCCTCCATGGACAATGGCCACTGACTTCCGCTTGCATCTCTCTCACTCTGTCCACATACATAGACAGCGACAGAGACACGCCGGTGCGTTGAAACTCGCTCCATATACGTTGTCGCATCCACCACGGCAGCCCTTCATCAACGTACGCAGCAACACTTGCACCCTGCGGTGTGTTATCCAGAACACGTTGCACAAAATCCCAGATGTCCTCGTCATCCATCAGCACCAGTCGTTCGTATCCATTCGTCACATTGAAGCTGCTCTCCATCGGCCAACATTCATTCACACTTCCAACATTTGTGGTACAGCAGTCCCCTTGTGCCATCGACGTGTGCCCTCCATGGCCTCTTTGCACCTGTCCTCCATCGCCCTCGTGCACTGACCCTCCATGGCCTTTGTGCTTTCGTCGTCTCTTTCTCGCCATCGCTCGACCAATCGTACAACAATCGAACACGACAAACAACAGCAGTCGTCACAGAGGCTTCGATCAAACAGAAGTGCAGACGAAACAACCAACCAACGACCACACCAACAGCAGACGCACAGTCGATCACACAGTTTGTCGTTTCAAGCACAGCTGACTTTCCGATCGATTGCCGCTTTGATCGATTGATGTTGTATCGATCACTCCAAAATTCCCGACGCTTCGATCGATTGGCGTCGGATCGATCGTTCCAAAAAAGTCGACTGACGCTTCGATCGATCAGGTGTTGGATCAATCACTGAGGCTGTTGTTTTCGACGCACACAAAACAGATCGATCAGTCCCGTGTAGCTTCGATCGTACGTAGGTCGAATAGCAGCTGTCGGGTGTTTTTACTTAGGGACTCTCGGCAAAACAAACAAAAAAACAAAAATTCAACAGCGAAACCAAAACTCGACTGCTGAACGAACGCGCTCGAGTAAAGAAAACAAATAAAGAAAACTTTTGGCCGAGAGTCCACACCCGTCACCAACCTCACTCCTCCACAACTTCAACGACGACGCACAACTGCACTGGAGCTCCTAATCCAGCCGCGGGTCCTCCATGACCTCGAGCGGCACAGGGCCCCAAACAGGACGGACGCTGCAAACAGCACAGGTGCTCCAAAACTGGCCGCTCGTCGCTCACAATTCGCCACTGGGTGCTACTTTGGATTCTCGGCTCAAGCAAACGGAGCAAAAGCGAAACAAAAAAATTCAATCGAAAAATTCAGCTCCGAACGAAACAACTTTCTGCCGAGAAATCCAAAAAACTCACTGCACCCAACTCACTGTCGTTTTATTTCACTGAGGCGTCAAACTCCACTCTAGCTATGGTCCTCCATGACCTCGAGCAACGCCGGAAGAACACAGATGAATCGAAACTCCGCTCCACTCTAGCTGCGGTCCTCCATGACCATTCGAGCAGCGCTGGAATTCCGAACTGTAGAATCGCTCCTCTCGACGGATGCTCCAAGGTCTCGACTCGCTCCTTTCTCCTTTTTCGACTGACACTCCAATCCCGATGCTTCGATCGATTAGAAGTTGATCACAGGAGCACCAAGCTAACCGCGGTCCTCCATGACCATTCGGGCGGCGCAAGAGCTCAACTGTACGGACGCTCCAAAGTCTCGACTCGCTCCTATCCTGTCCAGCCGGCGTTCGATCGGCGGGACCTCCACTGAAATGTGCACCCCGGGTGTAACGATCACTCTAAACTGCCAACGCTCCGAATTCCCCGGCCTCGAACGCTGATGTGGGGATCAGAGCGCTCGGATCTTCGTCGACCTGCACTTTTGCTCAAAGTGAAAATACACGTTTGCGTTTGGTTGTGTGTGTGTGTGTGTCAGTCGTTAATATTTCCACAGTTAATTCCAATTCAATCTCTTTTCTCTTTTCTCTCTTTTATTATTTATTCAAATGAAACAGTCGATAGCAGGAGAATAAAACGGCGCCGCTTCAATAAAACTTTTCTCGACGTTAATACAGGAAACCGGTCAGTAGCAGAAGAATAAAACACGTACTGGCACAACTGACACCGAACAATAGCCGGGCACGGTTATTTATACAGTAAGTCACGTGACACCGGATTAACTGGGGTTAGGAAAGAAACAACCAATCAATACACAGCAACACAGAACACAAACCAATCAGACGCGCCCACAACTACCAATCAGAAACGAGTAGGCGAGTGTCTGCACACACGCACCCTGTTATACGCAGTCACGCCAGGCACTCCCAGCACGCGAAAAGAGAACGGTGCGCCGCAAGGAAGCATGAGGCTAAAGTAGGCCATTACAGGTTTGTAAAAAAAAACCCCCCAAAAACCTTCCCCCCCCCCCCCTCCCCCCCCCCCCCCCCCCCCCCCCCCCGCCCCCCCACCCCCCCCTTTTTTTTTCATCTTCTTTTTCCTTTTTTTTTTTCCCCCCCCCCCCCCCCCCCTCTCTTCCTCCCCCCCCTTCCCCCCCCCCCCCCCCCCCTTATAAAAAATTTTTTTTTCACAGCTTTTTTCGCAAAAATACTTCTGGTCAGTTTTCATTACCAGTCCTGTGACAAAGTCACAACAAAGTTATGTGGTCACGGTCAGGGCATTGGCTCTCGGAGACGCTTAGCCGCTTAGCCGTCTAGCCTGAGCCTAAGCCTAGGCCTATCCTTCAGCCTAAGCATGAGCCTAAGTCTAAGCCTAAGCCTAAGCCTAAGCCTAAACCTAAGCCTAAACCTAAGCCTAGCCTAATGCCTAAGCTTAAGCGTAAGCCTAAGCCTAAGCCTAATCCTAAGCCTAAGCCTAAGCCTGAGCCTAAGCCTAAGCCTAAGCCTAAGCCTAAGCCTAAGCCTAAACCTGAGCCTAAGTCTAAGCTTAAGCTTAAGCCTAAGCCTAAACCTAAGCCTAATGTCTAAGCCTAAGCCTAAACCTAAGCCTAGCCTAATGCCTAAGCCTGAGCCTGAGCCCAAGCCTAAGCCTAAACCTAAACCTAAACCTAAACCTACGCCTAAGCCTAATGCCTAAGCCTAATCTAAAACCTAAGCCTAGCCTAATGCCTAAGCCTAAGCCTGAACCTAAGCCCAAGCCTAACCCTAAACCTAAACCTAAACCTAAACCTAAGCCTAAGCCTAATGCCTAAGTTTAAGCCTAAACCTAAGCCTAAGCCTTAGCCTATGCGTAGACGTAAAATTTTAAACCTAAGCCGGAGCCTTAGCCTTGGCCCAACCCTAAACCTAAACCTAGGCCAAGTGGCGCTCATCATACTGGTAAGAAGCCGGTATTTTTACATGGTTTTCAAATTTTCAAAGTGAACTACTGCCGCCTACTAGTAGTAAAACATGAGTTTTTACAACGAATTTAAAAATTCCAACCCTATTTAATATCTCATATAATCATCTCATGGATGATCAGACTTTGGTGCTCCCCGAAACCTAAACACCCACGTCATCTAGTCTCTTCATATGATCCGTTGAAAGATACCGCCTTAAAAACATAAACTGGTAAAGACAGGTTCAGGACACGACTGCGTTCAGGAAGCTTCTGCGAAATATTTCTGCATTGGAGTTTTGTGCTCGTAAAGCAAAACTTGTTCATTCTGAAAATTTGCTTGAATGAAATGTATGAACAATCTTACTACCCTTTGTAACTGCGATTGAAGTTCTTTTTACTTTTTATCCAAGTAAATTTTTAACAGCAAGTAACTGCAACACTAAAGAAGCGTGAATGTCTTTTCTTCATGTCCTAGACCTGGTTGTGGTTGTCGGCAAACTCGTGAGTCTGCCAGTCAGCTGGACTGTTTTTGTTGATTTTCTCACTGCAGTATTGCAGTTGCTGTCACTTTGCTTCCGGCTTTTTTGTCGAGAGAAGAGTGAAAATATTTTATAGTTATGTAGGCAGCCGTGCTGAACCAAAACCAAACCCTAGAGAGCTGGCTGCGAGGTTACGACAGTGAATTCCGACAACTACGCGACGCAGCTACACAAGCGCAACTTGACTATACCAAAAACATCACCGACGAAACTGCTCAGGTGTGACGTGTGCATGTTTTTTTGAGAAATGTATCAACAATCAAAACATGATGAAACTGACAAAAGTGTTTGTCAACATATTTCTCAGAGAAAATTGGAAGCATTTGCTGAATTGACGGCGTTCGACCTGAAAAAAGCAACCGAATTACAGTCATTCAATATCACGGAGGTAGCGCACGTTAGCAAAAAAAATCAATATTCTTCACCTTGTTTATACCTAAAATTGTAAAATTGAAGTCTGAGCGCGCCAGACTCATTGTCGAAGCACCTCGGAAACGTTTTCCAGCCATTCGCAGCATCTCGGCGACATGTACTGGAAAAAAGCCTCTGACCAATCGAGTGGAGTGAATGAGTCTGGTCTGGGTGCCACAGAAATGCTCAGACTTCCATTTTATAACTGGTAAAAATAGGTACAAGAACAAGGTGAAAAACAGGTAAAGGAATCGGCAACAACAGAAAAATAGCATTTTTCTGTGTGACGATACAGACGTTTGCATAAAATGAAAATGTTAAAAGAAACTCTCTGTGGTTATCTTGCAAATTCCCTTCACAAATCACAGCTGTCTTTCTTTCACTAATAAAATTTTCTATTTTTGAAAAAAAGGTGACGGATCCGTTGGATAGACGCATTATCGAAAAGATCAAACGCACGATAACTGGTGATGCGAACACCACACACGAAGTGTCTCGTATAAACAACGAACTGCTGGTATGCAAACGGAAACAATGTATATCCGTGGCGGGGGGGAGGGGTGGGTCGGCCTTAACCGTGGTTAAAATTTGAGTTCAATTGGACAATAATACAGTGACTTTCAGTGAGCCTGTTAAAAAACTGGTTTTTTCAAAACTTACTTCTCCAATTTGCCTTATCGGACTTTACTTACTTACCGTAAAGTCTTGCATTTGAAAATTTGAAAATCAAAAACTTCTGAAAAAAGTGGAATTTTGTGTGACAATCTCACAGTATAAGTGGGAGGAGGTCTTATAAAACGAACATTAGGAATTTGGAGCCTTACAAACAGGGTGGGATTTCGATCAAGTCAAAATTTTGAAATTTTTGGATTCCCGCCGTGTGACACTCCGCCCACTTTTGGGTGAAAAAGGGTCTTATAAGTGGGAGGAACCTTATATCGAAGCCTTTACGGTACTTACAAGCTATTTTTTAGTGACTACAGTCAATCTCGCTAATATATGCAACTACCTGATTGGTTGGTCATAGCAACTCTGAGCGCTGATTGGTTAATCATGAGGTGTTCTCAGCGCTGATTGGTTGGTAAATCACTTATGTTTGCGTCATGTTGCATATATTTTCCAGGGCATCTTCGGCACTGCGACTATCTGTGCGTATGCGCGCTCTGACGACGGTGGCATAGAGCAAAACTGCACCGAACGCTGGCAATTTCAACCAGAAATAGAAAACCTTTATGATGAAAGCAAAGATTTTGAGCTACGGAACCACGTGTGGACGGTAAATCGGTTAAAACCCCTATGCTAATCTACAGGGTGTTTCAGAAGTAGTGGGTAGGTGTTTGGCGCGTTGTTTCTCGAGTTGTGTTGAACCATATTCAATGAAATTTTAGGCAGTTGTTCAAGAAAGTTCAACTTAGATTTGTGCAAAATTTCAGAGACATTCATTCACCTGCACACGAATGACAGAGCGGGGGCTCTTGTTTGGAACCGGGTGAAACATCAGCTTGTATGCGGTCGAATCGTTGCATGGATAAATACGAAATGTTTTTTAATCGGCGATCATCGTCCAGCTAAAACAATTCATCTCAGAGGCCTTCGCATCGATGTCTGCACGTGAGAAGGCGGTTTTGGACGTGACGGATAGGTGCAAGCGATGCGTTGAGGTTTATGGTGGACAATTTGAGAATTTTGATTGACTGTTGTCGTAGGTGTTGATGTTTGCTGTTATTGCCATACACATTTTGAAGTGTTCTGTTGAATGTTTGCATTGAGTGTTGTCCTTTGTTTTCCGGTGGTATCGCGTGATCTGGTATTTTCTGGTCCATTTTTGAATTTTTTTTGTGTTTTGCTCTATCATTCGTGTGCAGAAAAATGAATTTCTTTGAAATTTTGCAGAAATCTAAGTTGAACTTGTTTGAACAACTGTGTAAAATTTCACTGAATATGGTTCAACACAACTCGAGAAATAACGCGTCAAACACCGACCCACTACTTCTTAAACACCCTGTACATATAGCGCCAAAGCACATACCATTGTTGGTGCCAAAGTACATACCATTTTTATGCCATATTCTGTTATTAATACCAAAATGGTGCACCATTCTGTGAAAAAATTGCCATGGATTCAAAAAATTGCGTTACGGTTGCAACCGACTCACAGATGCTTCTGGAAGCTTATTGCTGTGTTGACATTTGACAACGAGCGATTTGTTTCAAAAGTTGTTGATTGTGATTAGCTGAAAACGCTTCCACGAACAAAAGTCTGCTCTCTTTATCCTAGTATCGTGTGCTGACTTAAATGAACTAGCAATTTTATGACTTGTACTACATAGTGTTGTGGATTTATTCAAACGTGTCAGGCCGGACTAAAATGACGTCATTTGCTTTAAAAACGCCCGTTTGACAAAGTACAGGCACTAAAATTTCAGTTTGATGTGACTGATTCGACATTCACCATTTGTTTACGGGAAGAAATCGGCTAAACGGAAAGTCTGGTTTGCTGTGAACGGCAAGCGCATGTTTGGCGGCACATGACGTCATTTCAGTGGGACACGTTTAAAAAAATAGATCATATTCTACGAACAGACTTCAGTACCTACTTTTCCAATTTTCTTTTCCAGGCGTATCACGACGCCTTTAGTAATGAGACGGTGGCATCACTTTACATGCAACGGGTGGCATTGAACAATAACATCTCACGGCAGAATGGTTACTCAGACAGCGGTGCAGTGTGGCGCGAACAGTAAGCCTGGTGGTAGCGCGATTTGCACTCGTTCGGGAGATCGAACCCGCCTAGGGGTGTATAAGCACTTAATGACAGAGAAAACTCGATGGGCGCCCTACTCGACGACGTTCTGTGCGCTTTTCTGGGTTAGCCCTGGCTAAAAACATTGCCTAAAACCCCCACAACAACAAAAACAACAACAACAAGATCATGATATTGCAGTAAATTCAATTCAACGGACGTACAAATAAACCCAAATAAATGCAGTGGTTTCGTGTGCACAGAAACAAGTTTGTGGCTTATACCGTATTACCCCCATTAACCCCCCCACCATTAATCCCCCCCAATAAACCCCCACCCCCCCGACCAGTTTCCGAATAATCCCCCCCCACAAATAATCCCCCATGGGGGTTAATTGGAAACCTGTTTGAAACACATACCCAGCGAATTCAGTGGCTGAATGCAGTGACATTGGTGAAATTGTGCTACCAAAGGCCCCAAAGGGATGAGTTAATGGTAATTTCATCACAAAAGGCTGTTACAAAAGGAAATCTCTGTGAAAAGTAGAAGTTTCTGCGACTTTCTTGCCTGCCATCAAAGGATTTTTTCCATTTTTCAAAAAACCCCCACCCCTAGAATTTTTTGTAAATAAACCCCCCCTCACCAATAATCCCCCCCCACCAATAAACCCCCACCCCTAAAAGTCGCTGACGTATTAATCCCCCATGGGGGTTTATTGGGGGTAATACGGTAATACAGGACGCTGAGTGAACTTGAAAAACGCGCGCGAGGGGGTAACTGATTATATAATGTGTGTTGCGCTATCCGCATGACTTTAAACGACGTTTTTAACCCGGGCTGACCCAGAAAAGCGTACAGAACGCTGTCGAGTTTTCGAGTTGTCGAGTTTTCTTTGTCAATAAGTGCCTATACGCACAGACAAGATTCCAAAGCGCCATTCATGGCGGTTGAAAAGCGTGTGTGCGCGTCACTTCACACAACGTCACTTTTAAAAACAGCGCAGCTTTAGCACGCTTCGTGTTTCAGAGCACGCGAACATTCATGAACGCGTGCGCTGAAGCGCGCCGCTGCGCGCCAGCGTGAATGATGAAGTAACGCGCAGTGAAGCGCGCGTTTTCAGGTTGAACTATCAAAGGCTGCGCAGCGGCTGACGCCGCTTCACTTCAGCATTCATGTTGAAGCTGACGCCTGCACTTCAGCGCGCGCTGCGCGTGCATGTATGGGGCCTTAAAGCGCGGTATTATCCAGTTATTTTAGCAAACAAAAACTCTGCTGTGCAAATCGGATGAATGCTTGCTATGCGTGTAGGTATGAATGGGAAGCTGAGGGCTATAACTTGAAGGACGATTTGGAACGGCTTTTGATTCAGATACTTCCAATGTACGAAGAACTGCACACGTACGTTGACGAAAACCCGCGTTTTGTTGTCACCAGCCACAGTCACAAAACTTGCATGCATTTAAAAAATACATCGTGTAATCCCTAATGCAGTTATTAATTGTGTACGTTTGATTTGTCCTGAAGAAATGTGTGTGTGTGTGTTGCAGTTACATGCGAAAAAAACTGCGACCACTCTATCCACAGCACATCTCGAACAACAGCAACCCACTGCCTCTGATCATGCTGGAATCGTCGAAGCTCTTGGCGAATATCACGGCGCCACATCAAGACGAACCAGACGTCGATGTTACGGACGAAATGAAGCGTCAAAACTACACTGTCCGCTTTTATGGATTTTCAAATTTGTCATTCTAAAATAGCAAAAGCCAGTTCCATACAGCTAAAATATACACACGTACAACAGGTTTTGCGCATGGTCGAAATGGCTGATTCATTCTTTCAATCGCTGGGACTAATGCCAATGCCGGACGATTTCTACAACTGTTCAATGTTTGTCAGACCGTCTGATGGTCGACAGGTGAAGCAGAAAGCTTTTACAAAAGGGGTGAAAAGTATCGGCTTCAAATCCATATTGCTCTATGTATCGTAATCGTATGGAAATAACTGGAAGTTAATTGCTGAAGCAATGGTATCGGTGAATATTAAATTTGAGCTGTTAAGAGACCGTCCGCAAACCGGTGGAACATTTTTGCCCCTAGCCAAAAATCGATTTCGCTCAAATTTATGTATGGAGGTACCCTTAGGTCCAACTAAGAAAAAACCGGCCCGCTTTTGGAATGACACTCTTGTGGTGTGGCGCTAGAAGTCTCCAAAGTAGGGTATTTCGTCAAAAAACGTCATTTTTGGCGTTTTGAAAAAAGGTCTTTTAAGGCAACACAGAAGCGTTATCGAATATTGGTGTTAATATGAAAAATGTAGTATTTTGCAAGGGCTTTCATGTGTTGCATTTAGTTTTTCAAAAAACACAAACTTTTATTTTGGTATAAACCAAAAACCTAAAGAATTAATTTTAAAAATTTCACTTTTTGGCTTTATTGCGTCGGCGCTTAGTCCGACCCAAAAATTCTCTCCGCTATCTTTTTCGCAATAAAAAATTGGTCTAGAAAACGTTTTAACGAGATGCAAACCGTTCACACTTTTGAGGGTTTTTTTCGTTGCAAGGTTGGTTGGTTTGCCTACTCATGGTGTCTTACACTTCTCTGGTATTATGCCGTGCACTGCAGAATAAAACTGACTGACTGACTGACTGACTGGTTGAGAAATTATAGTATGACCGAATAAATAAGGCAGCCCTTGGATTCTCCATCAAGGCGGGATCAGTCGCAGACTAGGAGTTGTCTTTTTCAGAAATGCCAAGATAATTCCCAATCGTGTGTGCAAGTGAAAAGGAATGACAGCAGAGCACGAAGAATCAATTCGTTTAAAAAGACACGTCAAATTTGACAGACAATTGGGTTTCTGAACGTCTTTTTTTTTTATTCAAATTTCGCGCGCTCTTTGCACCCTGAAAAAAGCTGCCATGTTTAATCGGCCATTCCGTAGAAATTTTTTTTGCTAGTATAAGCTTTTATTGCTTTATTAAGTTTATCTAAAAAACGTTTTAACCAATGTGATCTGTGCCATATATACGTAGTTTTGAACGCTCTTTCACGTGGTTTAATTTGTCTTAAAAATATTAAACTATATGTTCGGTGCAAACACAAAATTGCTTCAAACCCCAGAATTTTTGGTGTACCATGAAGAAGTTCATGGTTTCTGCAGTCACAACGTTTTTACTTATCGTAGTTT
This sequence comes from Theristus sp. LFF4_11, assembly GCA_030248135.1. NCBI lineage: Eukaryota > Metazoa > Nematoda > Chromadorea > Monhysterida > Xyalidae > Theristus > Theristus sp. LFF4_11. The sequence continues at coordinate 11,402 of JASANC010002264.1, read as the reverse complement.
TCTTTGAACCATCATTTTCATTGTAAAAAACTGGTCTAGAAAACATTTTAGCAAGATGCAAACCGTTCCCATTTTTGCTTTTTTACAATGTTACAATGTTGGTTGAGAAATTTTTATTTTTGCTAGTTAAGCTTTTATTGGTTCATAAAGTTCATTTAAAAACGTTTAAACCAATGTGATCTGTTCCATACATACGTAATTTTGAACGCTCTTTCATGTGGTTTAGTTTGTTTAAAAAATATTAAACTGTTTGGTGCAAATACAAAATTGCTTAAAAACCCCAGACTGTTGGTGTACCATGAAGAAATTCATGAACTCTGCAGTCGCAACGTTTTAACTAACCGTGATTTTCTTTAAACCATCATTTTAATCGTACAAAACTGGTCTAGAAACACTGTTGATAACCAGCAAAGAAACACCTGTTGTTTCCATTGCTAATGAGCTTCCCCTCTTTTTGGCAATCATAACGAAAAAACCACTATAAAATGTGTTTAAATGGGTTTTAAAGTGGAATCTGTGCGAAATATATTAGTTTGATGTACTTTCACACAATTGTAAAAATTTTTAAACTGTGTGTGTATAATTGTGTGTTTTAGTGAAGCACAAAAATCCGTTGAAGCCCAGGGTGGATGTATTGGATTACCATTTTTTCTTAACAACGCTTCAACTAACCGTTTTTTCTTGCAGTTGTGTTTGAATGTTTTCACAAAAACGTGATCGGTACCAAAAATGCTGTAGTAACTGAACATAACAACTAAATTGCTGTGCAATTTGATAACAGGATTATTATACATTCCGCTAAGATTCACCACACAAAACCATCGTTTGCTGAATATGAAAAGCGGAGGTTCTGCATCGTCCTGCACGCCAAGGAGCAGTGGCCGAGGACCTGTATCGTCCTGCACGCCAACGAGCAGAGGCCGAGGACCTGTATCGTCCGGCACGCCAAGGAGCAGAGGCCGAAGACCTGTATCGTCCTGCACGCCAACGAGCAGAGGCCGAAGACCTGTATCGTCTTGCACGCCAACGAGCAGAGGCCGAAGACCTGTATCGTCCTGCACGCCAACGAGCAGAGGCCGAGGACCTGTATCGTCCTGCACGCCAACGAGCAGAGGCCGAGGACCTGTATCGTCCTGCACGCCAACGAGCAGAGGCCGAAGACCTGTATCGTCTTGCACGCCAACGAGCAGAGGCCGAGGCGAGGACCTGTATCGTCCGGCACGCCAAGAGCAGAGACCGAAGACCTGTATCGTCCTGCACGCCAACGAGCCGACGAACAGCAACGATGATGGCAGCAGGAGATGTGCGATCGTGCTCGTCGAGAGCAAAATGAACGCGACGCGGCTGAGCGCCAACGTAGAGCCGCGGCCGAAGAACAACAGCGGAGGCAGCAACAGCAGGAGGTGTTGGACCGTGCTCGTAGAGAGCAAAATGAACGCGACGCGGCTGAACGCCAACGTAGAGCCGCGACCGAAGAACAACAGCGGAGGCAGCAACAGCAGGTGTTGGACCGTGCTCGTCGAAAGCAAAATGAACGCGACGCGGCTGAGCGTCAACGTCAACTACAAAATGCAGAAAACAAAAATAAAGCCTCTGGAAGTTCTTCACGATCAAAAGACACCGACTATGGAAGTGACTAATAATGAATATTTAAGTTTATTATATGTATGCTGTATATGCTCGTTATTTCGCATATAACCTGTATATTATACGACCCGTGTATGCTCGCGGGATTATGAATATTTTTTCGATTGCCTGCCGATACAGAAAATTAATTTGTTGTCGATCAGTCGGTTCGTTGTGGAGTAGACCAATGGACTTTAGGTGTGCTGGTGTGCTCACGGCCTTGCCCTGTTTATTTTTTAAATCGAAAATACCTTTGCAACTGAACTGATGTTTGAAATAACAAGTTTTTGGATCGTGTAGAGTCATATTTTTGCGCAGTTTTTCTCGCGTGCAGAGTTTGATGTGAAACAGCATGTTTTTCCTGAGGATCCCACCCACAAACGCCGGAGACAAACGTGTACATACCCAAATCCTAATTTTAAATTATTGGCAATTCGCTGATTGGTTGGTGATCGCGTGTTGCATGCTTTCTGTGCAGGTATTACTGCGGAGGCGGAGTCTGTCCGATAAAGGAAACGTCATGCATCCCGTGATCACCAACCAATCAGCTGATTGCCGCTGTAATTTAGAGTTAGACTGTATCATATCTATAACTAGTGCAAGCACTGTTTCTTGCGATTTCGCCTTGGTAAACATAAACCGCGGGCCTCCAGGCTCGTCAGTACGACAAGCGCGTTCAGTTTTCAACTGTGCGGACACTCGCCTACTCGTTTCTGATTGGTAGTTGTGGTCGCGTCTGATTGGTTTGTGTTCTCTGTTTCTGTGTATTGATTGGTTGTTTCTTTCCTAACCCCAGTTAATCCGGTGTCACGTGACTTACTGTATAAATAACCGTGCCCGGCTATTGTTCGGTGTCAGTTAGGGCCAGTTCGTGTTTTATTCTTCTGCTTCTTGAGCTACTGATCGCCTTTCCTGTATTAACGTCGAGAAAGTTCTATCGAAGCGGTGCCGTTCTATTCTTCTTCTGTCGACCGTTTTATTTCGAATAAATAATAAAAGAAAAGAGGAAACGAATTGAATTGTGAATTAACTGTGGAAATATTAACGACTGACACACACACACACAACCAAACGCAAACATGTGTTTTCACTTTGAGAAAAAATGCAGGTCGACGAAGATCCGAGCGCCATGATCCCCACATCAGCGTTCGAGGCCGGGGACTCGGAGCGTGGAGGTCAAACGTCCTTAGTGCGAACAAAACCGTTACACCAGGGGAGCACGTTACAAAAGACTTTTTAATGAAGCCACGAGGACGACTCAAACGATGAAAAATTTTGATCCAAAATAAAAAAATATATCATGCTAATTTTTGCTCTGAAACAACTTTTCTAGACCAGTTTTTTACGGCGAACAAGATGGTGAAAACATTTTTTTTGGTCAAACAAAGTTTTAAAGAATAAAACGCAAAACAACATATTTTCGCAAAAAAAATTTTTAAATTTTTTTCAACAGTTTTGTTTGTATCAATGTTATCTTATGCGCTTCAAAAAAAATAATTACACCACGTCAAAGCCCTTGCAACTACATTTTTCGTATTAACACCAGCATGCAACAACGTTTCTGTGTTGCGCTAGAAGGTCATATTTCGCACGACGCAAAAAATGCTTTTTTTTCTCGACCTACCCAAGTTTTGAGCCCTGTAGCACCATACCAGAAGGCTTTCTCGGCAAAATCGATGCGGATTTTTCTTAGTGGCATTTAGGGGTAGCTCCATATCAAATTTGAGCAAAATCCATATTTCGTCAGAGGACAAAATGTTACACCTGGTTCCGGACGGTCTCTTAATGGTGCGGTATAAGAAATTTAGTGCGCAGAATGGTATGGGCAATGGTGTTTTTTCATCAGCGTGTGCACATATGAAAATATATTCCTTTACAGCAATCATTTATTGTTGATTTATTCAAACGTGTCCGGACTAAAATGACGTCATGTGCTTTAAAAACGCCGGTTTGTCAAAGTACAGGCACAAAAATGTCAGGTTGGTGTGACTGATTCGACATTCACCATTTGTTTACGGGAAGAAACCGGCTAAACGGAAAGTCTGGTTTGCTGTGAACGGCAAGCGCATGTTTGGCGGCACATGACGTCATTTCAGTGGGACAGGTTTAAAAAAACTGGTCATAGTATCATTGAAAGGAATATCGACAGCATTTTGCAGGTTGTTTGTCATCCAGCCGCGGCCCTCATGAGCGAGCGGGGCTGTCTCACAATATGTGGCCAGATCAATTTGCGTGACTTTGAAGCCATCCACCATGAACTCGGGCACATCCAGTACGCGATGCATTACGCCAATCTGTCGGCGCTGTTCCACGACGGTGCCAATCCAGCGTTCCACGAAGCGGTCGGCGATGCAATCGTATGCTGAATATACTGTCGTACGGAGTGGCCGAGTAAACATGGCAGCCTTTTTCAGGGTGCAAGTAGCGCGCGAAATTTGAATGAAAGAAAAAAGGCGTGCAGAAACCCAATTGTGTGTCAAGTTTGACGTGTGTGTTTTTCAAACGAATTGATTCTCCCCGCTATTCTGTTCATTCATTCTCCCTTGCACATGCGATTGCGAATTATTTTGGCATTCTTGAAAAAGACAACTCATAGTGTATGACTGAGCCCGCCTTGATGGAGAATGCATGGACTACCTTATTTATTCGGCCATACTGTACTAAAAATTTTTTTGCAAAGGAGGCGGAGTAATATGTTGAATGGACACGTGGAAAAGCCGCACAGTTGAAAACTGAACGCGCTTGTCGTACTGACGAGCCTGGAGGCCCGCGGTTTATGTTTACCAAGGCGAAATCGCAAGAAACAGTGCTTGCACTAGTTATAGATATGATACAGTCTAACTCTAAATTACAGCGGCAATCAGCTGATTGGTTGGTGATCACGGGATGCATGACGTTTCCTTTATCGGACAGACTCCGCCTCCGCAGTAATACCTGCACAGAAAGCATGCAACACGCGATCACCAACCAATCAGCGAATTGCCAATAATTTAAAATTAGGATTTGGGTATGTACACGTTTGTCTCCGGCGTTTGTGGGTGGGATCCTCAGGAAAAACATGCTGTTTCACATCAAACTCTGCACGCGAGAAAAACTGCGCAAAAATATGACTCTACACGATCCAAAAACTTGTTATTTCAAACATCAGTTCAGTTGCAAAGGTATTTTCGATTTAAAAAATAAACAGGGCAAGGCCGTGAGCACACCAGCACACCTAAAGTCCATTGGTCTACTCCACAACGAACCGACTGATCGACAACAAATTAATTTTCTGTATCGGCAGGCAATCGAAAAAATATTCATAATCCCGCGAGCATACACGGTCGACAAATGGAGGTGTGTTTTCTCGTTTGTGTTCTTTTTCTTTTGTTGGGCGATTTGTATCGTCACGAAATACCTTAAGTGATAATGTTTGTGCGTCACTATTGCCATTTTTTATGGGTTCTGCGACTCAATGCGTTTGCCGAAAGGAGCACAAGTGACCCGACCCTATTTACAGGACACGGATCACTATACTTATTTTGAATTGCCACGTCATGCACGAAACTGTTTACCTATCTAAGCGCACTTTGAGTCTCCGAGTCCGAACTACTAAACTAAAAGATCACACATAAACTCTATTTCTGCAGGTGGGACGTATTCGACGGATCAGTGCAGCCTTCAGAACTTAACAAGCATTGGTGGGATCTGATGTATTTGTACAATGGAATAACTCCCCCATCTGAGAGGAGCCCAGATGATTTCGACGCCGCCAGCGTCCTTCATGTGATATACGGTATACCCACTGTCCGATATACGCTGAGGTTAATATTATTTTTTTCTTTTCACAAAGTGTTAGTTTCGTGTTTCTTTTCTTGATTGTGGCACCTGTTTCTTGCTGTTCATTGCCTAGAATTTTCATCAGGAATATTTTCGAAAACAAAAACGTCTTTTCTTCATGCGTTTTAAATAAAGTTCAAAAACTGCCGCTTCAACAGATGCTTCAGCATAGGTATATCGTGGTGAAAACAGCAAACCGGTGAACCATATGTACCATTTTCCGCGGTGTACCACACTCAGTACTGATCAGTGGTGTACCACATTTACCACATGACCCGCGCGGCGAGGTATATTGTGGCGAAAAAAGCAAAGCAGTGAACGATATTTACCACTTTTCCGCGGTGTGCCAGACTTTAGTGCTGATCAATGGTGTACCACCACACTTAGCACTGATCAGTGGTGTACCTGTACCACACTTTTCACCAATCCGTTTCCACTACTACCACGTTTTACACCTTGATCGTATGGTCAGCGTACATACAGCACGTGTCACATAGCTCTGCTGATTTTCTACCACAACTTTTTATGCGTGCCGGACCTTTGGCTGGTGCATTTTTGGTTGGGGTCGGTCGGGCATGTATTGGGCAGTATTTCGAAGTTCGCACTTTTTGCTTTTCATTGCAGCACACTGCTGGAGTTTGCGTTCTACAAAGCGATGTGCGATGCGGCTGGTCACACCGGCCCCCTTCATGAATGCGATTTCACTGGAAGCAAGGCAGCTGGCGAGAAACTGGCGTCAATGATGCGCTTGGGGAGTTCGCGGCCGTGGCCTGAGCTGCTGAAAATGGTCACTGGCTCGGAACGAATCAGCGCGGATCCGATATTTGAGTACTTTCAACCGTTAATCAACTGGCTCAAGGTCAGTTTTTTTCGATTTACAGCGAAACTTTGAAACGCTGCAGCACGTTAGACACATGTTGATACCGTATTACCTCTAATAAACCCCCATGGGGGTTTATTTCTTCAGCGACTTCTGGGGGTGGGGGTTTATTTTTGGGGGGGGGGGATTATTTTTGGGGGGGGGTTTATTTGGAAACCATTTTTAGGGGTGAGCAAAATGGCAAAAATACTTTCCATGGCAGGAAGGAAGTCGCAGAAACTTCTACTTTTCACAGAGATTTCCTTTTGTAACAGCCTTTTGTAATGAAATTACCACTAACTCATCCCTTTGGGGCCTTTGGTAGCACAATTTCACCAATGTCACTGCATTCAGCCACTGAATTCGCTAGGTATGTGTTTCAAACAGGTTTCTAATAAACCCCCATGGGGGTTTATTTTTGGGGGGGGGGGGATTATTTGGAAACTTGTCGAGGGGGTGGGGGTTTATTTTTTTGGGGGGGGGTTAATTTTGGGGGGGGGGTTTAATAGAGGTAATACGGTATGTTGTGCAGGAGAAAAACAAAGGTGAATGCTACGGCTGGGGATGCGATTGGCCATCCGTCGAAAATATGCCACAACCACGCTGTACGGACTGAATGAATAAAGAAGATTGATTAGAAGAAAACCGACAAAAAACCAACAGTACACAGGCGAACTCTAAGCAATCAGCTGAATCGTTGGTGATGCTGTGGAGGATGAGTCTGTCTTGCACAGAAAGGCATATGCATCACGTGATCACCAACCAATCAGCAGATTGCCTATAATTTAGAGGTCGACTGTAAATGCATGCGTAGGATACTCTGCAATTTTAGGAATAAAACTATCTCCGAGTGAAGAATGTAAACGCATGGGCTTCACAAGTTAAAAGTGTATGACATAACAACAAACTTTTTGTGTACCGGTGACCTGATACTACAATTATAGCGATTTGTAAAAACTTATGTTTCAATAACATGAAACAATATGCACACTGTAAGCTCCACACATGGCGACATGGCGCCATACTTCTTTGATCAACGTGAGAGACTAAATTATTCTTTTACCGTATTACCTCTAATAAACCCCCATGGGGGTTTATTTCTTCAGCGACTTCTGGGGGTGGGGGTTTATTTTTGGGGGGGGGGGGGTTATTTGGAAACCATTTTTAGGGGTGGGCAAAATGGCAAAAATACCTTCCATGGCAGGAAGGAAGTCGCAGAAACTTCTACTCTACATAGAAATTTCCTTTTACAACAGCCTTTTGTAATGAAATTACCATTAACTCATCCATTTGGGGCCTTTGGTAGCACAATTTCATCATTTTCACTGCAACCAGCCTCTGAATTCGCTGGGTATGTGTTTCAAACAGGTTTCCAATATTCCCCCATGGGGGATTATTTTGGGGGGGGGGATTATTTGGAAATTTGTCGAGGGGTGGGGGTTTATTTTGGGGGGGGGGGTTAATTTGGGGGGGGGTTAATAGAGGTAATACGGTATTTTTGTTTCACCAACTCTGATTTGTGTATTTAACTTTTGTGCCTTCACTGTAATCTTTGTATCCAACACTTGACAGCACAATAAACGATGAAACCAACAAAGTTTGGACTCGTCTTGTGTTTAGGGTGTTAAAGGTACCGACGTGTGGTCGCCCCAGATAATAGGGCGCTTGCGCGATCCATCTAGGTGCTTCGAATGACGTAGGAGCGCCTGGGCAACTTGGGCGACAACTCACCCGCCACTGTAGACACTGCTGTGACTTGTGACGGTCTCGCCGAAAATCTGCGAATCGTAATAATCATTCCATAATATCATAAAATAATCTTTGCGTGATTCAATCAGCTGATTTAAAACTCTTTGAAAATACTCAATTTATTAGTTCAAGACTTCGGGTTAGGTTAAGGCCCATTCATGCACGCGCGCGCTAAAGCGCGTTCGTGTACACGCGCTAACATGAACGTGTGTATGAATGTCCGTGTGTTCCAAAACCGAAGCGCGCTTTTTTTTGCTTCGTGAATGTGTAGCGAAGTGACGCGCGTCAGCGCGCTTCAGCGCGCGTTAAAAAATCTCCTTCACTGGAAGCAAGGCAGCTGGCGAGAAACTGGCGTCAATGATGCGCCTGGGCAGTTCGCGGCCGTGGCCTGAGGTGCTGAAAATGGTCACTGGCTCGGAACGAATCAGCGCGGAGCCGATGATTGAGTACTTTCAACCGCTAATGGAATGGCTCAAGGTGACCTTTCAAAGGAGAATTTCAAACAAAATTGAAACGTTTTGAACCAAGAATTTGCAGAAAGAAAACAAAGGCGAATGCTACTGCTGGGGATACGAGTGGTCATTTGTTGGAAATCTGTCACAGCCGCGCTGCCCGAATTGATGATGTTTGCAAAAAAAGTTACCACCAACTGTCATATCGTTTTCAGCATTCATCATAACTTCATTGTTTTCATTGACGTTGATTTAAAGCTCAGTTAAGCTAATAGTGAAAACTACGTGAGTTCTTGCGTTGTGGGCTGCGGACTGACATCGCGAGTGGTACTTACGGTATTTCATATTAAAATATCTCATTTGAATTATCTGGTTACAATTGAACGCGCATTTCTTTTTTTCAAAAAAAAACACTGCGGAATGGGTTTGTTTTGTAAAGAAAGGGCTTCATTCGAATTTAACCAGAAATTGAACTTTTTGTCTCGAGGTAACAAGTGTTGCTGAAATTTCATGCTTTTGCTTTTCGTTGTAAGTGAATACCGCATTATAAACGTGCGAATAAATCAGTAAACGCGTTCTCCGGGTGTGCTGCCGCGTTAATTCAAACTGCTTATCACTTTCTCTCTCATCATCAATGGCAGACATGTTTACCGCAGAAAAAGCAATACATCCTGATGATTTAATGCCACCCAGATCGCTGCTGTTGTTTCCGGTGGTATATGTCTGTATATGCTTTGCGCCAACGTGTCACATGCATTAAGGTGTGCGCTCAAATCTGTGCACTCTCTTAATTGGTTCAACGAACATGCTGATACAGTCCGCAAAACGCGTTGAGGTTTCATGTCAACAGAAAACAAGAGACAATGCGCATGATTAGCGAGTGGTGGTGAAACGTTGTTTCTACAAAACAGTGACACATCATGGCTTTTACAAGCAACAATACGAACGACTCAAACTGTATTCTGTTCGACGAAGTATTCGTCAAAAGTTTTGTTGGATATGAAGATGTGATCGCAAACCCAGTCTACATCTATTGTGTGCTCGGTCGGTTTTCATGTTTCAAAACCCTTTTTGCTTCATAATAGTTCTGTCTTTGTTTCAAATTACATCTTTGGTACGGTATGGCCGATTAATATTAACAATTAATATTGGCCAAATTATCTTGGCATTCTTGAAAAAGACAACTCCTAGTCTGCGACTGATCCCGCCTTGATGGAGAATACTAAAACTGCCTCATTCATTCGGCAGCACTGTATCTGTCACGCAACGCTCGCGAAGGCACAAAACGACTTTACTGAAAAGTCCACATTGTAGAGCTAGCATAACAGAACAGACGTTGGGAGCTTATGATCGTTTCGGCAACCCAAGTTTTTTTTGTTAGCAAAAAAAACATTCTGATTCTTCGTGTGCGTAAACATTAAAAAATACAGACATGGGATAATTTTTTAGGTTTCTACGGTTCGCTGTTCGGTGTCGGTGTGATCGTCAATTTGTTTGTCATCTGGCATATTGTTGTCAAAAATCAACTCCGCCAATCTGGAAGCGTGTTTCTCGTGACGCTAATGCTTGCTGATGTTGTACTTTGTGTTTGTCTGCCGGTGATGCCAAAGGTAGAACAACTGAAACAACCGTGACACTTTTGTGCCTCCGGTCTTCCTGAAACTGTACATGGCAGGCTAAAAAACATCTGAAACTAGTTTGAACACTTCTAAATTGGTCAATATTGATTTCATTTTGTTCTTATCGGACAAATGCGTTTTCTATTGCGTTGTAGGTGATCTTCATGAACCATCGCTGGCTACTTGGACAGTTTTTATGTCGCGCGATCCCGTTCTCGGAGGCGGTGGCCGTTCTGACGGTCGTCTGGAGTCTGACGGCGTTGACGGCCGACAAGTGCAGGCACATCACAATGTCGCTCAATCCGTCTCCTACTTGCAATCGAATTGCTGTCCGGATTAGCATCGCTATTTGGTATGTTCATCAGTGGGAACTTTTTGGAAGTTATGTGCAAGGAACAAGAGAGATTGGTAAGCTACAAAATGACTCAACTGTGAACCGGAACTGTGGCCTTTGGATAAGTCAATTCCGCCACTGGAAATTTTGCGAAATCTGTTATTCCTAAGCGACCTCATAATTCCTGCTCTCATTCTGTGGGAGTTTATAGCGAATTTTAGGCACAAAAACAACGGCGAACACATCCAAAACTTTTTTAACCGGTCCAATTGTAGCAGCAGCGGTTTTTTTATTCGCTTTTCAAACCAGGCTGAATGCAATGTTGCTGTGCAGTCCGTACTGGTTTGCAACCGAATTAGTAAAAACTGCTATTGTTGGCACGAAACTGAAATACTGCGATTATGTGTGTATGCAACGATGGCCGACAGGAACGCCGCGGTATTACTGGCAGGTTGGCATGTTCTTCGTGTCGTTGTTTCCACTTTGATCTGTTTCTCCTGTCAATTAGTTCAATTAAATTCAATTTAAAAAATAATTAAAAAATTGTGTTCCGCACACAGGCGCTCACCGTGATTTACCTGTCGTTCATGTTCATCGTGCCGATCGCCGGTTTGGTGGTGTCCTACTGTCGTATAATGGCACGCATCAACGACGACATGCTCGCGAGCTCGCCCGCATTGCGACATCTGCTCACGCAACGCTCGCGAAAACTCTCGAACCTGCGGAAACGGCGCGCCTATTGTCTGTCGTCCGCTGTTGTCGTGTCGTTCATTGTGTGCTGGCTGCCGGTGTGCGTCTACAATTTTCTGTCGGACTTCGGTTTGTCGATTAACTATGACGAGAACGAACATGAATTTTGGGCAGTTTTTTTGGGCATGGCCAACCCGGAATACCGTCAAGTAGGCCACGCACATGAATTTGTGAAAATGTGTTGAGCACATTTT
>JASANC010002263.1:0-31276 GCA_030248135.1 Theristus sp. LFF4_11 | reverse complement strand
GTCACTGTTCAGTACACGTATTTTTTTGCGTGATTTGTTGATCAGCCTCCCTACCGGTCAGATGATACCAAACTACGGTGGCTATAATGGTGGATGGACGGCTAGGATTGTGTTTAAAAATTTTAGTTTCCGAAGGGTATTCAATTTAATTACGGTATTTTTAAAACGAAGCAGCTTGCTGGTGATTTGCGACAGCGGATGAAAGTAGCTCATTGCCAATACCGAAAACGTTTTTTTGTCCGGGCATCAGACACGGGTAATTCATCAGAAATCAACATGACATGTGTAAATAACACAAACAAGATTGTGATTCTTGTATTTTTTGCTTCATCTTAGTTCAATTTTTGGTCAGTGAAAATCCAGTGATGGTGATTGACATTTTTTACTTTCTTAGACTAGCAGATAACCCGTGCCTACGGGTTTTTGTGGATTTTGGCGCTTTGACCTGTAGCTCACCACGGCGGACTGGATCGGAATGGACGGACCGACTAAAAACGCACTGGATTTTGATTTTGAGCTGCTTCAAGCGAATGTTGTTCATTTACCATGCAATGATCGTTCAATTTTCAAAGCCAATTTGTAGCCGTCGATGCTTTTACCTTTTACCCCAGAAACGCCCCCCGCGATCATAACAGATTTAGCACACGCCTATACGTGTAAACTTCCGTTTTTTTAAAACTTTTTTTCAAAACTTTTCCCCGTTTTTTTGCTTTTACAACATATTTATCCTCCCATAACGGTTTGGTTAACACTGGTTTCAGCATCGATAAAAGCAACAGATTTTTTTCAAAAAAATTGCCAGTCATTTTGATCAGGAAACATGCTTTTCAATTCAACGTAATAGATCTTTGATCGGCAAGCAATACAACCCGTTTGACATATGAAAAGGTAATCTTTTTAATCAGCAACAAACAACTGCCATTCCCATTTAAAGAGTTCTATTTTTTTTGATTAGCTTCTTTGATGTCGCTTAATTATCGTATCAGTCTTCTTTGATCAGCTGCGTTGCTGTGATCATTCGAGCACAAAGTATCAAAAAACCTCTCTTAACAGCCGTTGCAGTTCAAAGTATCAAACACTCCACTCTTGTTTCAGGCTAACTCCCAATCGTTGATTATCGTTCAACTCCCGTTCAAAACATGAAAAAAAACAATGCAGTTCGATCAGCAACAATCAACCGATAGTCCGATACCCGTTTAAAATATTAAAAAATAGAAAAGCAATCTGGTATTAGTTGATGGCGTAGTTGATAATTCGATTGGTGTAGATGGCGAACAGCAGCATCAGCAGCCAAATCAAAGTTGTCGATCATAACCTAATATTTTTTATTGTATGGGAATGATGATGATTTTTTGACTTTTCACAGAACAGAGACTGAAAAACAGTTCACATGAACCATGAATAAAAACTGGAGTGAAGCTACAGTATAGCCGATTAAACATGGCAGTTTTTTTCAGGGTGCAAGGAGCGCGCAAATTTTGAATGAAAGAAAAAGAAGTTCAGAAACCAAATTGTATGCCAAATTTGACGCGTTTTTTTTAAACTAATGGATTATCCGTATTATTCTGTTCATTCTTTTTCCCTTGCACACATGATTGGAAATTATGTTGGCATTTTTGAAAAAGACAACTCCTAGTCAGCGACTAATCCCGTCTTGATGGACTGCCTCATTTATTCGGCCATGCTGTACCGAGATTAGACTCAGCAACTCACATCACCATCTTTGTAATCGCGACAGTCCCAACTGATCAATTTGTCACTTCATCGTAAATCAGTAAATGTAATGATGCGTGAACAACTTTAATGCACACTTTAAATTTTCAAAAACTTCATACAATGGTCGCAGACCATTCAACAGAGATTTTTAAGGTTTTGGCAATAGACGTTTGGGTTTATTTGTGTACTAGTGATCGTCGAACAACAAGAAATACGGAAGGAATCAGTTTAGAATTGACGACGTTGAATCAGACGAGATCACGGAATATTTTTTTTAACTGAAGAACATAAAGAGCATGAAGACCAATCAGTTATTAACCAGTGGCATCACGTGAATAACACAAAACTGGCGATCACACCATCGCAGACAGCGCCATCAGAACAGCAGCCATGATGAACAGATGCTGGGGGTGGTCGATGGCTGGGGGCCCACTGGATGCTGCACTCGGTGGTGGGCACGTTTGGTTGGTTGGGGGACATGATGCGGCCTCAGCTGTGCCGGTGGGTGGGGCTGGGGCTGGGGCAGCAGCTGCAACACAAAATGTGCATTCATTCTGGCCTGGATTCAGAAGCTGAGGTGTTTCTCGGCAATTAAGTTGGGTGAATTCCGTATTTTGGGTGAAACATGGCTGCAGATAAACACCAACCACCACACCTTCCGGAAAACACCTTCAAAAAACCGGTTTCCAAAAAACCAACCACTTCAATGCAAATGCATTAATTGCCACCATTGCAGTTTTGGTTCTTTCTTTGGCTGCGATCAATGGAAATAAAAGTCGGTTGGTGAATGAAGAATGCATCCAAACTTTCTGTTTTTTTTCTGTTTTTCCAATTGATTTCTACAGCACCGTCAAACAAAAACACAAACTTTGAACAAGCTCGTTTGATTCAAAGTTAAACACAGCAAGCGCCCGGAAACCTTCTGCTAAACATCAACAGCAACTCTCTTTTGTCGACCTTTCTGCAGAATGCATGACACTGCAGTATGATCAAGAATGCAAAAAGTGCCACGCACACATCTTTAATAGTGTAGGTAGGCACACTGTATGTATCGTTTTTATCAACACGCAAAAAAGATCTCCGAACAGTGTCCGTTATCCTGTTCGCCTGGGTGTCCCGCGTGGTGTCCGAAACAAAACTGTTCCAACCAAAACGCCTTGTGTGCTGTGGTGTTGCCAGTTTGTATTTCCGGGACATCAGCGGGACAGGACACTACGCGGGACAGCAAGGCGGACAGGACAATGGACAGCTATTCGCGGGGCACCTTTTTTTACCGGGAGTATTGTCTTTTCTTTTTATTCTCGTCAAAAGAAAACTAGTATCATGCTTGATGCGGCAATTCAAAATGACCAAGTGACTCAGGCATATCGCAGGGACACGGGTCACTTCACCAATTTTCAATTCCTGCGTCAAGCATAAAATTGCTTACCTCTCAGTCACGGAACCAAAATAAAAAAAGAGAACTGTTTTTTTGCGCAGCTTACGCCGTGTACAAGCACCGCTTGGCGAAGATGGAAAAAAAGGAGGAGCAGACGAGCGAGGCGGTCGTTGGCGCTGCGGACGAGGACGCCTCGCAGAGGGACGACATGAAGGACTATCCAGAGGAGTCCGGTTATGAAAGTACGGTATTGCTGTGAAACATGGCAGCTGTTTTCAGGGTGGCCATCTAACCGTTAAAGTTGAATGAAAGCAAGAAAGACGTGTGCGTCAGAATTTGATTCAGAATTCAATTGTGCGTCTGTATTGTGTGGTTCTTCGTGCTGTTCGTTCTTTGTCACTTGAACACATGACTGGGGAAAAATGCGGCATTCTTGAAAACCACACAACTCCTAGTCTGTTGCTGGATTCGCCTTGATTGGGCTGATTCAGCCATACTGTAGGCAGTTTTTTTTCAATGTTCGGGCTTGGAGCAGTTACTATTCATACATTCGGTTTGACCTCCCGTTAAAACCCATAAAAAACAACTTTTTCTTGAACAGGCGGCTAGGAGCGCTGGATGGAGAATCAAAGTGCCAGCAAACATCTTTGATTTACTGAGACGTTTTCATGATGATGCGTGCCATGCGGCTTTCATCGTATCTGACTCGACTCCCACTGAGAAAACTTCCTTAGTCAGCCATTGATGAAGTTGGTCTCAGTGTGTTCGTCAATTTGCCAGCCAATTTCAATCAGCGGCCTTGCGGCATCGTGCAACAGTGGCAGGGCGCGTCTATGGGGTGTATAGCACACGTGTGTGGTCAAGGCTGGTAGCAACGCAAAAGCAGTAGCAGCAAACGATTCCTCAGTGTGCAGTCGAGTCAGATACAATGAAAGCCGCATGGCACGCATCATCATAAAAACGTCTCAGTATGTCAAAGATGTTTGCTGGCTCTTTGTATTTTCATCCCAGCGCCCGTAGCCGCCTGTTCAAAAAATGTTTTTAGATGGATCTTGACAGGTGTTCAAATCGAAGGTATCTATAACTACGTAAAGCCCGAACATTCAAAAAACGCATGCAGTCGCGGGCGGCTCGTGGATGTTTATAAGAAATAAGGCACTCCTTGTCTTCTCAATCAGGGCGAGGGTCCAGTTGCAGACTAGGAGTTGTGCCTTTCCGAATGCCGGATTTTTCCCATTCGTGTGTTCAAGGGGCAAAGAACGAACTGCACGATGAACCATAAAATTTCAAAAAAGTCTATAAATTTGTCCCACACAATTGTGTTTCTGAACGTCTTTTTGCTTTCATTCAAATTTCGCGCGCGCCTTACCACCCTGAAAAGTGCTGCCATATTTGACAGCATTACCGTACTTTCATAATCGTGATCTGGGCGACGTTATGTGTTACGTTATCAGAAGAATGGTCCCTGTTAATCATTCGTTAATCAGCAAACATCACAAGATAACCACGAAAAACAAAAAAAACTTTATTAACGGCATAAAATCTGTTGGTACAACACCCTACATTCATGCCGACCCAACCCGTTCCATAAATCACACCGTGCGGTGTTTTCATCGGTGCGGTGTTAGCAATTACCGTACCCCCCCCACCGCCCACGGTACTGCCCACGGTACTGAGCTGAATATATGATAACTTGACCATCTTCATTGTAATTTCAAAGATTTTGCAGCAAAATTTAGCGTTTTTCCTTCAAAATTTGGGGGAGGGGGGTGGACAGTACCGTGGGCCCAAAAAAAATTTCGAAGGGGAGGGGGGTATGGTGCCGTGGGGGGGGGGGAGGGTGCCGACCAAAAAGTGAGGGGGTCCAAACTAAGGTAACGCGGGACCCCCCCATCGGGGTCCCAATTGGGGGGGGTGCATTTTTCCAAAATTTTCTGTGGGGGGCCCACCCCCCCCCCCACCCCCATTGAAGAAGAGTAACCGTGTAACAGCTGGATGTAGTTGTCCTTGTATGAAAAGGAGAACAATAATAAAAAGCTAAGACCAGTAACAGCAGCAGTATACCAATCAATCAACACACCTGTTCGTCCTCCGAAATGACACTGTCGTTGTCGTCTTCGGTCTGGGCTTCGACTCGTTGTCGTTTTGCAGGAACAAATCGGCGTTTATCAGCAGAATGCGTGTGTTTGTTTGAACGTCCCATTGTTGGCACTGCGTAGAACGAGCGTGAATCGAAGCGAATAGAACTTCACCAGTGAACAGCCGAATCAAAAGTCACGCCTGAAAAAAGTAAAATAGGCAGTTGATTGAGAAAAAATAGGTGGAATCGAACACGTTTCGGGCCTGAGTCACAGACGTGTTCGACCGTTCGACTAGTGGCCCATCATCAGTGTGATGCTAGTCGAACTAAGTGAGCCAAAAAAGTAGATCAGACAACGGAAAGAGCAAAGGCAACCAATTTGGTTGGTTGATCTAGTCTAAATTTGAGAAGCACATTGTTGTTAGAAGCTGCAAATCGAAAAAGTCGACAAAGAATCTTATCCTTTGAAAAGCCTTGATTAACAAGAGCAGAGGTAAGCTGTTTAGTGTTAGAAATGAAATCTTCTTTATTAGAGCAAACACGAGCAAAACGCAAAATCTGAGCAGAGAAAATATTATAGCCAATCGATGAATGAGTCAAACTGTTGGAATGAACATATTTGAGAACCTTGAAATTGAAGTCACGGGTTTTATCAAAAATTCCAACCATGATATTTTTTCGCTCAAAATTTGAAGGAAAATCAAAAACGCTAAATTTTGCTGCAAAATCTTTGAGATTACAATGAAGATGGTCAAGTTATCATATTCAGCTTATATTATAGACTTTATAGACAAAAAATCATGATTTTCGAAAAAAAATTAGGTTGTGCAGAAAATTTTGGGAGGGGGGTCTCCGCCAGACAAAATTTCATGGGGGGTGTGGGGGGCTGGAGCTTCTTTTTTTAAAATGCACGCGCACCTCGCATCCGCATGCTCATGCTCATGATCCACTAGCGCGCCTGCACACGCTCCGCACTCAACAAAAACTTGTTCAAAACGCAATTGTTCTGACATCTTCCTTCTTGAAAAGGCTTGGCTTAGGTTAGGATTAGGTTAGGATCAGGTCTGGCTTAAAATTAGGCCTTAGGATTAGGATTTGAATTAGGTCCGTTTAAGCAATGTCCGACAACGAGCGTGTTTTACCTTTACCTGAAGCGGATTTTAGAAAAGAAGGGCAGCCGTGTGGGGGGTGTCGGCCAAATTTTCGACGGGGGTCCGATGGGGGGGGGTGCCCGGTTTTAGGGGGGGTGGCACGGTGCCCCCACCCCCCCATAGAGATCATTAAAAAAAAAAAAATAAAAAAAAAAATTTTAAAAAAAAATAGAATTTTTTTTTCTTGACATCTCTACCCCCCCACCCGACGGTCTCTGGTGCTCTGGGGGGGTGTGTACCTAGGGTTGTTAAACAAAAATAAAAATTTTTTTTTTAAAAAAAAAAGTGATTAAAAAAAAAACAAAAATGCCGATTTTTTTTTAAAAAAAAAATTCGAAAAATTTTCCTCTAATATGCTCTGAAAACCTCAATTTTGGCAAAATTTTTCGAAAGTTCAACAAAAATTTTCTTTGATTATACCTCGTAAAACCTTTAGCAGTCGATTTTGGGCCGTTTTACCGACTGATTTTAGGCTACGACAACATCTGCGATGAAGTTTTTGAGCGTCCCAAAGCTTGGCCTACCATTTCCGATGCAGATAAGGTGACGATTCGCCTCGCAGAGCGTCCGATTGTGCTCGCTGCTCCGTTTGCAAGCGCTACGTTGTCTGGTTGCTTGCTGCTTCGTGTCGTGTCGTCGCAACACCATCAGAAGAATTGATCGAATTTCAAGGCGGTATGTTTGTCTTCACTTTAGCATTAGTTTAGCTGGGGACAATTAGTGACCTTTTGGAGGTCAAAACACAAGAAGAGGCATGGTGACGGTTTGGAAAATGGGGTAATTGAGGTCACCAAAACAAAATCTGCAAAGTTCCGTCATATGGGAGTCATTCGGGAGGCGCTTGCATATCATATGTGGTTCTTCGGACTCCCTGATTGATTCTGAACAACTTTCATTTTTGAAAAAAATTAAAAAAAAATTTTTTTTTTTTTAAAAAAAACAAAAATAGAAGATTTTTTTTTTTTTGACATCTCTACCCCCCACCCCACGGTCTCTGGTGCTCTGGGGGGGTGTGTAGCCCCCCCCCCCCCCCCCGCCCACGGTACTGGTTTGGACCACCCCCCCCCCCCTCACTTTTTGGTCGCCCCCCCCCCCCCCCCGCAGTATCATACCCCCTCGAAAATTTTTTGGGCCCACGGTCAGTACCGAAGACGAGGGGGGGGTGGGTAGAGATGTCAATAAAAAAAAATTTTCTATTTTTTTTTTTTTTAATTTTTTTTTTAAATTTTTTTTTTAATGAAAGTTGTTCAGAATTTTTCAGGGAGTCCGAATATCACCATCTGAGGAGCCACCGACTTACCATATGACCCCCACTCATATGGGAGGAGGGTGAAAATTTCAGACTCGGTTTCGGCGCAGTAGCGAAAGCGGGACCTTGGGTGAGGGGGGGGGTGTTTGCCAAATTTTAGCGGGGGGGGGGTCAGGTGCCTTCTCGGTGAGGGGGGGGGGTGCACGGGCAGCAAATTTTCCTGAGGGGGGGGGGGGGTGCACTGGCAGAAAAATTTCGTGAGGGGGGGGGGGTGCACGGGATCGCACGGGTAATACCAAATTTTTGCCTCAGAAAAACACAGAAATTCTTGTAAAATACAGAATATTTTGTGCAAACAAGCTGCTTGTTTGGTCAGAAACAACAAAATCTATGCAGGGACAGACACAAACGTCAAGAAAAATGCAAAAATTACGGTATTTTTGGAAAAAATTGAGATGAGATTGACCACCGTGAGGGGGGGTGCGATAGGGTTGTTAAAAAAAACAAAAATCGTCATTTTTGTTTTTTTTTTAATTAAAAAAAAAAAAATTTAAAAATCAAAGTTGTGCTAAATCAATCAGGGAGTCCGAAGAACCACATATGATATGCAAGCGCCTCCCGAATGACTCCCGTATGGCGGAACTTTGCAGATTTTGTTTTGGTGACCTCAATTACCCCTTTTCCAAACCGTCACCATGCCTCTTCTTGTGTTTTGACCTCCAAAACGTCACTAATTGTCCCCAGCTAAGCTAATGCTAAAGTGAAGACAAACATACCGCCTTGAAATTCGATCAATTCTTCTGATGGTGTCGCGACGACACGACACGAAGCAGCAACCAGACAACGTAGCGCTTGCAAACGGAGCAGCGAGCACAATCGGACGCTCTGCGAGGCGAATCGTCACCTTATCTGCATCGGAAATGGTAGGCTAAGCCATAGTTGTTCCAGAGCCGAGGGGTTGGGGGGGCCGATATAGATAGCTGGAGCAAATTTTCCAGATAGATAGATAGCTGGAAAATTTTGGGGGGGGCCGCGGGGGGGGGCCATGTGACTTTGGGGGGGGCCGGTCAAAATTTTGAAATTTGATAGATAGATAGCTAAAACGCTAAAAAGCTATAAAAACAGCAAAATAATGCTAAAAATACACTAAAAATCAAGTATAAACGCGTATTTTACCTAAAATTAGCGAAATTTTCAAGAATTACGAGCAAAAATGGTCAATTTTGGTCAAAAATTGACTCATTTTATGTCTTCGAAGACAAAAATTTTCAGATAGATAGCTGGCTGAGAATTTTTTTTAGATAGATAATAGCTGAGCCGAAAAAACCTGTCTGATAGAGATAGATTCGAAAATTTTTTGGGGGGGGGCCGGCCCCACCCAGGCCCCCCCTAGAACAACTATGGGGACGCTCAAAAACTTCATCGCAGATGTTGTCGAAGCCTAAAATCAGTCGGTAAAACGGCCCAAAATCGACTGCTAAAGGTTTTACGAGGTATAATCAAAGAAAATTTTTGTTGAACTTTCGAAAAATTGTGCCAAAATTGAGGTTTTCAGAGCATATTGGAGGAAAATTTTTCGAATTTAAAAAAAAAAAAATCGGCATTTTTGTTTTTTTTAATCACTTTTTTTTTAAAAAAAATTTTCATTTTTGTTTAACAACCCTAGGGTGCGATCCCGTGTTTTCTCGCGGAGGGGGGTGGGGGGAGTCTAGTACCCGTGTTGAGGTAAAGGGGGGGAGGGGGGGTACACGGGTATCTGCCCGTGCACGGGCAGGATTTTCGGCTGAGGGGGGGGTGGACCCCCCCCCCCACGAATCATAGACAAAAGACCGCACGTACCAAAAGACCGCACGTGCCAAAAGACCGCAAGACCAAAATACCGCAGATTGGTGTGGAACCAAAATACCGCACGTGCCAAAAGACCGCACGAGCATTTAGAAAGTCGGTTCCGCTTTCTGTTTCGATTTTACAATTGCATCAAGCAACTATTTCTTGTGATAAATTGTGTTGTTTTCGTTTGTTCATTGTTCAAGTTCCACTTTTACGCAACAAAAATGTTTTTTCCTGATTCAGTGGATTTGGAACGCAGCCAAATAGCGTTTTCGGGGTTCAGTGGATTTGGAACACGGCCAAATAGTAAAAATGATTGTGGACACAGCCTTCAAAAACTTACTTTTGTTTGATAATTTGTAATGGATTATCAAAATTAGCTGGGGGAATCGTTAGCTGGGCGACGTTTTCTGTTGACAGTCTGCGCGTTTCACCGTGTTTGTCTTGTTCATCGTCCTGTCACGCGTTCTCCCGGCGCTGTGCTCAACCAATTTCAACGAACTATGGCTGAATCGACCGCTCAATCAATTCAGCAGAACACCGGCAACATCATGATGTGTCGTTTGTAGTTGGTTCCGATTATTTTTTTGAAAACCAAAAAAATCCAAAATCACCATAAATTTGTGTTTTGTCGTTTTTCACACTTTTTTATTGCAAAGCAACCGATAGTGAATAAAACAACAACCAACCACAAACTACATATCAACGTGTTCCGGATGTTCTGCTGAGATGATTGAGCCGTCGATCGTCGAAATCGGCTCAGGAAATCGTGATCTGGACGACGTTATGTGTTCCCTTTTTGTGCTCACGACATGTGTCTTGTGCGCCGATCTGACACGCAACGCGACTCTGCCGGCGCTGTGCTCAACCGATTTCAAGGATCGACAACTCAGTCAATGATTATTGTAGAATAAAAAAGGATAGGAAGACAAAATAAACACAAAAAACATATCATAATCACGTACGCAGTGAATGATTTTGGTGCGGTCTTTTGGCACGTGCGGTATTTTGGTTTGATAGGATCTGCGGTCTTTTGGTCACAAAAAAATCTCAAATGTGCGGTCTTTTGGCACGTGCGGTCTTTTGTCCGCAAGCCCCCCCCACCCCCCCCCCGCACTTTCGCTACTGTTTCGGCGACCCCCATTTTCCCACCGACGACATCACGTCTCGTGTTTTGCCTCTCAAGTCTCAATTCACCTCAAATAACACGGAAACAAGTTCAACAACAAACCGGTGTGATCATGCTGACGACACGAGGCGAAACAGCAACGAGCAACCAACGAAGTTACGCTTGCCTTGCAGTGGCAGACAGTGCAATTTCGACCTTTCGAGATCCTGAAAAACGATGCGTAAGCCGTAAATGTGAGTTCTCTGCTTCTATCTCACCTTAGCGGCATCGGAATTTGTTGAACTAGCCTTTGCGACGCTCAAGTACTTCAATGCGCGAGTCGATCATCACTCACCAAGGCTGAAAACAGTCGATAAATCAATCCAGAATACCACCTGCAGCTTTAAAGACTAAGTGACAAGGTAAAGTCAAAGAAAATTTTTGTTGAACTTTCAAAAAATTATGCCAAAAACGGCATTTTCAGGGCACATTAAAGAAAAAATTTCAAAAAATTTTAATAAAAAAAATTTAAAAAAAATGCTCATTTTTTTTTACTTTAAAAAAAAAATTAAAAAAAAATTTTTTTTTGACCCTTGGCCTTACATCTCTAGGGGTGGGGCCGGGGGGTACGGTACACCCCCCAGAGCACCCGAGACCTCCGCGTGGGGGGCAGTGGGGGGGGGGTCACGCGACACCCACCCCCCAAAACCTGACACTGGACCATCCACACCCCCCTCGAAATTTGCTAGACACCCCCCCACCCCCCCCTAGATGGACCTAAGTAACAGTGACACCCCCCAAAAATTTTCTCGGACCACCCAAAAATCATGAATTTTTGCTCAAAAATCATGATTTTTTGTTTTTAAAGTCCATAATATAAGCTAAATACACGATAACTCGACATTCTTCATTGTAATTTCAAAGATTTTGCAACAAAATTTAGCGTTTTTCCTTCAAAATTTAAGCGAAAAAATCTCATGGGTGGGGTGGGGGGTGTGCACCCCCCAGAAAATTTACAATAGTGCACCCCCCATTAGGGTTAGGGGCTTTGAAAAAAAATTTTTTTTTTATTTTGTTTTTTTTTTTTAAATTTGGATTTTTTTTTTCAAACTTAAAAAAAAATTTGAAAAATTTTTCTTCTACTTTGCTCTGAAAATTCGATTTATGGCATAATTTTTTGAAAGTTCAAACCAAATTTTCTTCCCAACTTCTTTGTGTGCTTAGGTACATGTCATTATTTGGTCATTTTGACCGACGTACTCCATGTTTTTCGATTTGGATGACTTCTAGAGTCAATTTTTAGCGTTGAAATGACTTAACTGAATTGAAATATCGTTTCAGAAATCGTTTTCTTGCAACTTAGAACATGTTTTTTCAGTCGGTGGTAGGCCATGAGATGAACATGATATTTTGTTGATTGGCGTATGTTATAGGTCTACAATGGAGTTGTGCGATATATTGTTAAACAATTGGAGCGGAGATGTTGGTTAATACCACATCACACGACCGTTTTTCAGATACCCGATAACATGGCCACATGTTAAAACTTGCGTGCTGAGCTAAACTAACGTGTTAAACTTGCGTCTGTCAGTTGCCCGCAACGTGATCGCGAAATCATGGTACGTGTTTTCGATACGATTATTTGAAGAGTGGGCTCTCGCCATGTGGCAGATAGCATAGCTGGTTGAACCTGAAAGTAAGTGTCTTGGGGGGGGGGGGGGGGCGACCGGGTCGACAGGGGTTGCCGACTTAGCAACAGCAAACAGGAATTTTTGAACACAGTCAAATTTTGGTAATTTTCTAAAGAGGAACAACTAAGAACGGTTCAATATTCAAGTACACGTCGAAAATTGTCCTGTTTTACTGTTGAAAATGCAACTTTCCCTCTATGAAATGGACATAATTTCAATAAAACACGATTTTCGCTCTTATAGTTTTCCGGATCGTTCTGAAAATAGTCTAGATGAACTCAGCTCGACGAGACGCTTCGAACAAACCTAACTTGTAAAAAAAAATTTTTTTTTTAATTTTTTTTTTAATTTAAAAAAAAATCCGGATTTTTTTCCCCGTAACCCTACCCCCAATGGCCCACGCCTGGGGGGTGTCACTGTACCATGACTGACACCCCCCACTGAAAAATTTTCGGCACCCCCCCCCCACGTGACGACACCCCCCCCCTCGAAAATTTGCTTTCGCCTTCGGTACTGCCCACGGTACGGTACTGCTACAGCTTAGGCTGCTGCACCGCAGGAAATATGCCAATAACAGACGAAATCGTTAGTGATGGCCATGAACATAACACTGAAGGGTCGAGTCGTCCCAGTAAGAATCTTTGGAAATAGATCTTCTCGTTTCGTTTCTTGTTTTGTTTGCAAAATTTGCAACAAACGCGCGGCGCACGCGATTTTCAACATCTCAGGATTTGACGACGACGCACGGCAAGTGCAAGTGGTCATAGGCGTGGAGTCTCAGAGTCAATTGGATGCAAATGAAAACGCGCCCCAAAACTCGCATGTCGGCATTTCGGCGGAGATTGTGAGCGACAATAAACACAATCAAACGTTCAGCATTGACGACGGAAAAGTGTGCTTTTTTGCATTTTTATGCTTTTCAAAGTCGGTGCGATGAGGGATGTTTGTTTGACTGATTCAGAAAGCGAAAGTTGACTAAGTCGTCCCTAAAGGCTTGTTCATACCTGACGTATGCAAGCCGCAGGCGTACATCAACGAGGATTTTTCATGTTTCATAAGAAAAAATGTCTCATGGTTGCGCGCGTGGCAACAACACTGAGCGCATCTGACAGCAGTTTTGTGCTTGAGAATGAAAAGCAAAACTTGTCAGAATTTTGTAACATTATTGCAATTCACATTCCGACTACGTTCTGGTGCAAAACAGTGCGTTCAGTTTTGAGCTGTGCGGTGTTTCCACAGTTCCATTCACATTATTCCGCCTCCTTTGCACTAAAAGGTCAACCCCTCCGGACCAAAACAACTATGCAGTTATTGTTCTGTTGTAGAGCGATTCACCACCAAGATCAAGCTGATGTTTATTGTTGACGTTTCAAGGATGATGTCCGTGGGGCATTGAAACGTCAACAATAAACATCAGGCTTGATCTTTGTGGTGAATCGCTCCACAACAACTGCATTCGTTATGAATTGCCACAGCTTATACAGCACCGTTAAACAAAACAACTACAGTCGAACTCACTAAAATGTGGAATCAGCTGATTGGTCGACCGAGCGGAGGTTGCTCACACTCCGCACCGTTCTTTTTTCGTGGATTTGGATTTTATTGAAACGTGTTTTTATGAATTTCCAGCACCCTTTTTGTACTAAAAATAAACTCAAAGGTTAGAGACCGCGAAATTTAGAAAATTTTTATTCCACAGCTCAACTCAAATTGTATTTTTTGTTTAATGACGACGACGACGTCGTCGCTTAATTCTTGCGTGTGGACTGAAAAATAAAAGCCTGAAAGGAGTGAGCTGTGCATGGTTTGCTGCGTGCACCAAGTAAATGAACACAGCAGCTTACCAAAAACAACTTGAAAACGGTGAAAATGAAAAATGAAAGCAAAGTCGTCGTCGTGTCGTCGTCGTCCGCGAAGTCGGAACGCATTTTTTTTTAATTACGGACGCATGTCGATCGGTCAGCTAGGAATAAAACCCCCTTCAGCTGGCTGGCTACACAGCGCACTTATTTCAGGCTTTTGTCTTTCAGTTCACACGTAAAAATTAAGCGACGACGTCGTCGTCGTTGTCGTCAGCAAAAAATGCATTTTGAGCTGTTGAATAAAAAAATTGAGTTTCGCAGTTCTCCAACCCTTTGAGTTTATTTTTAGCATGAAAACGGTGCTGGAAATTTACACTCATTCAAAAGAAACACGTTTTAATAGAATCCAGATCCACGAAAAAAGAAGGGTGCGGAGTGTGAGCAGCCTCCCCTCGGCCGACCAATCAGCTGATTCCACATTTTAGTGAGTTCGACTGTATATGTTACAAGGCGTTGCTGGAGAATATACAGTGGCGGCCAAAAGTGTTGGAACGCTGCGCACGTGTGTGCGTGTGTGCTGTGTTTTGCGCGTGTGTTGCATCAGCCGTACAACCGCTGTAAAAGAATCCCATGGTAATTTTTTTTGTTTTTTAGACCACTGAGTGTATCTGGCACACTATTTGCAGGTTTTTTTTTCACTGAAGCATACATTTATTTGACATATACCGAACATTACAACACACCTCCATTGCATATGACTCGCAGTAAAACTGATTCAAAATCATTGGCAATAAAACTATTCTACGAAGTATTAGCGTTTGTTTGTGTTTGAATTGTCTAACAGACGTGTATTGCGTTCATGTTCGGGTTCCAGTCGGGTTGTATTGTTTATTCCGCTGTAGTTTCTTGCCAGATAATTTATTTGAAACAGTTTTACTGCCAAATGGAGGTGTGTTGTAATGTTCGGTATTTGTCAAATAAATGTATGCTTCAGCGAAAAAAACCTGCGAATAATGTGCTAGATACACTCAGCGGTCTAAAAAACAAAAAAATTAGCATGGGATTCTTATAATAGCGTTTGTAAGGCTGATAATACACACGCGCAACCCACGCGCATACATGCGCGCAGCGTTCCAACACTATGGGCCGCCACTGTAAATAGGTTAAAAAAATTTCAGACATGCTCAGTTTGCTTCGACGATTACACGAATGCTGGCGATCACCGTCTCGTTTGCCTTCCATGCGGTCATTTGTTTGGATGGAGGTGGCAGTTTTACTGAGTTTATTATTATTAATAATTATGTATTTGTCTTTGCATCGTCTTAATTGAGAAAAGTGCGCATTTAAAGGCGGAATATAATTGAAAAAATTGTAAAAATTATGTGGTAAATAAGAACACATAAAAATAAGAATCATGAACAATACGTCTGCCAAATGTTTTACGGATGGCAAATGGATGGTTTATGTTACATCAGATATGGTCTATCAGATACCTACCAACATGTAGATGTAGGCAGCATCAACATGAGATACACCGCAATGAAAGCCAAAGTTTGGAAACGGGGTGCTGCGAAAAATTGGAAAATAAAACGGTGTAAAGACGGAAATAAAACCGGTTTTTTTCCTGGCAATATAGAAAACGGTTTTTACCACCCGTAAGCGGGACTACCTTACACACTCACAAAACGTGAAACGGAGAACGCAAAGTGAAACTTGCAATTTCTGTGCGTTTTCATTTGCACAGGTGCGCGGATCGCTGGCTGAAGCCACGTGCCAATCGCTTCTGCCCGACGTGCAAACGCCGCGCACACCCGAAAGACATGCGGCGGCTGTATGCGAAAAGTATCAAAGTGAGACAATAATATTCTCTTTCAATTTCATGTATGACGCGCGTCAATTCAAAATCGCTGAACTGATCCGAGTCGCTAAAGTTGAGTTGATTGTTGAGTTACCAATTCACACAAGCCTAAAATTTTAACATTCCCTCGGTTACTACAACGTCGAAAAACGCACTAAGTCGCGCAGCCAAAAAAATAGAACAGTTCGCTCAGTGCTGCAGCACGTTCCGTGCTCGGCTGTTTTGGGTGAATTGTTGGAATCAACGGAATGCGTTCTGATATGTTGGTTCGGACATTCTGTTCGTGTGCTGATACTAATTCAAGGATTGTGTGGTGGAGATTCAAAGAAAGTGAATTGATCACCAGTTGGTGGTCTGCAATTTGAATTTTGCCGCTAAAAGTGACTTGAAATTGATATGCTTGATATATCGAGACATACACGCTTGATACCTTGATAGTTCCGCGCTTCGGAAAAAACTACCAAAAACAGCAACTGTAAAAAATGTGAAAAAAATCATTCAAGATGATCGACACAACCGAATTGGAGCAATGTCGCTCGGAGTTGGTGGGCGTGCGAAAACGCGCTGTCGAACTCGAACTGCAGTTGGCCGAGTCGCGTCGCCTCTACGATCTGGAAGTGCAGCAAAAAGCGCAGCTGCTGCGGCGCGTGCAAACGTTGGCCGCTGCGGGCGTCCATGGCGGCGAACTGCCGAGCACAAGGTGCCACTCGGCGCAGTCAGTCGCAGCACAGCGCACTCGCCCATAACGACACAGTGGTGTTGTGGCACGTACACGCGCATTGCTGCAATCACAAAACTGTATCTGCTCGCCAATCACTGTAATACCTTTTATTTTCGTCCCGCGTCGCAATGCGCGCATAGATGAGATGGGTAAGCAGTCTCATGTACGACGTGGGAATTCAAAATTGCCAAAGTGATCCGAGTCCCCTGGGCCGGGTCACTTAGGCTACTCTGAATTACCACATAAAGATTGAAACTAAGTTTCCTTTCACATCCACAACCGCATTTGAATCGCGGGTCTTAAAGAAAAGATAATATCACTTTGTGCAATACCGTCTCGTGGTGATTTGTCTGAAATGTTCCCACCCAGCCTCTGAAAGCATTCAGCAGAATCAATATGGCGGCCAGTTTTGCCTAGAATTGAGTGCACTGAAAAACAATGCCAGTGAATGCGTGCCAGTGTGTGCAGCAGTGGCGTGCGAGCATCGCTGCGTGGGCGACGTCGCGTGCGCCTGGACAGCAGCAGCGAGCTCGACGACGCTGCCGCGCTCTCGGCGGACGTGTCGACCGACGACGCCGGCACTGGCGCGCTCATTGAGCGGCTGGCGGCGGACGCAACCGACGAGCGGCAGCTGCGCACGATGCTCGCACGCACCGCACGGAGGCTGACGCTCACGAAAACCAACACACTGCAGGTGAGCACGGATGCAGCCAGCTGCGCACGGCGCACGCACATCTGCCTGGTGGTCTGCGGCATTCTGTGCGACTGTGTTTCACCGAACACCATTTCCAGTTGCCTCTTGCGACATACTCGTTTGCTAGTGTTCATCGTTAATTGTGTGCCAGGTCTCGAGCGATGCCGCCTCGTGTCGGTGCATGTCGTTCGGTGCGCATTCTCGTGTTTTGGTCGTCGGCTGCCGGTCACCACCCGGCTCGCTCTGGAGCGGGCATGGCTATAGAAAGGTTGGTGGTGCGCGGGTGTGCGCTGCGTGTGTTCGGGTGACAATCGTTGCAGCCACACGGACCAGAGGTGTGCACGCCAGACACTTCTAGCCTGTCCCGGGTCGGGTGGCTGCGCGACGTCGACTCCTCCCAATTTTTTTGTCGCAAACTAAGTGTCACACACACTGGCCTCTCAAAAACACGGATATGTGCTGTGGTCAATGGTCATCTATAAACCCGCACACTGTTCTGTAGAGTTCTTGGTCAACTTTGCCACTGGAAAGGGGTCGCATCTTTGTCACTGGTAAAACTGCTAATATTGTACCCTTGTGACAGATTTTGTTGACGATTTTTCCTTGATAAAAGGCTTGCGAAGCCTTAGGTCACCTACAGAAGTCGGTTGTTGGCCTATGCCCAACACTGACAGTGACTGCTTTGGTGTTGATCCAAAAGGAAATGGTGTTTGCAACTGAGAAGACAAAGACAATTTAGTGACAATCGTCTGTTCCTTCTCTTGCGTCATGTGCCATGGGTTTATAGATGTCGCATTGTTTATAGATGACACCAAATCATGTGCTGTGCTTGCATGTGTAAATTTTTGATGTATGATATGAGGGTGAAAATTTTTCTGCGTCAAGTCAATTGACACAAATGGTCGAAAAATTTTGCGTCAGCCCAAATTTTCTGCGTCAGCATGACTTCATCGAACAACAAATAATTTGGTGTCCGTGCAACGTTGTTCAACACCTGGAGTCAAATAACAAAAGCAATTTTGGAACTTCACATCACAACCATTGCTGCTCAGAAACAAAGCTTTTCTCTGCTCAGGCACCTTCTCGCTTTTGTTTTAATCATGCGTGGTGCGGGACAACAAATTTTCTTGTTTGATAAAAGCCGAGTAGACAGTCGACTACGAGTGTCCAGACAAAAAACAACAAAACTGCTTGAAATTAACACAGTGAAAATTAGTGTTTGTTGTCCAGAGGGGGACTGTCGACACCCAATTGTTGATTTCCATCATGAAAATGAGATTTCTGAAGATGACAAAAGTTTTAATTTTGAATACGCTGAAAATGAAAAAAAATTGGAAGTTTGTTCTATATTTCGTTCGGAAGGCGACTTTGACTCTCAATCTACTACTACTAAATTTACAATTTGTCTGTCTGTCTGTCCGTCACACTTATGAATTGGCGCCCATTTATGCTATTTAAGAAAGCTTCATCTCAATCTCAATCTCAATCTTTATCTATTTTTAATATCACTTCAAATTGTTTAATCAAAACGCCGCTCTTCATAGCTGAAAGTCATCATGATACTCTTTTCAAGTTGATACTCTACGGTTATGGCTACAGTTGGCAAATAGCAATTGTTGCTGCTCAAAACTTGACGAGCGACTGCGAAAGATGTGACAAAACCGTCTTTGAAAAAAGTAAGATATTTTCAATTGGGTCGCAATGGTATTTACCATTCATTTTCACTTTGCAAAAGGCTTGGGTTATGTTAGGGTAAACGGGTAAAAAGAAGCAATGACTGCAAAACGAAACTTAAAAACGTCACTTTTTGTTTCTTCTATTCATTTTCACTTTACAAAAAAGGCTTGGCTTAGGTAAACGGGTAAAAAAGCATTAGCTTTTTAAAACGGGTAATTAAAAAAACCGTTAATTTTTATAATTTTATTCAATTTTACTTCACTTACAAAAAGGCTTGACTTAGGTTACGGTGAACGGGTAAAAATAGCAAAATCATAAACCTCGCATTTTCGCTTTATAAAAGATGCTTGGCTTACGTTAGGGTAAACGGGTTAAAGAAGCATTAGCTTTTTGAAACGGGTAATTGAAAAAACCGTTAATTTTTATATTTTTTATTCAATTTTACTTCATTTGCAAAAAGGCTTGACTTAGGTTAGGGTGAACGGGTAAAAGAAGCATTATCTTATTAAAACGGGTAATTGAAAAAACCGTTAATTTTTATATTTTTTATTCAATTTTACTTCATTTACAAAAAGGCTTGACTTAGGTTACGGTGAACGGGTAAAAATTGCAAAATCATAAACTTCGCATTTTCACATTACAAAAGATGCTTGGCTTATGTTAGGGTAAACGGGTAAAAGAAGCAATGACTGCAAAAATAAATTAAAAAACGTCACTGTTTTTGTTTCTTCTATTCATTTTCACTTTACAAAAAAGGCTTGGCTTATGTTAGGCTAACCGGGCAAAAGAAGCATAAGCTTTTTAAAACGGGTAATTAAAAAACGTTAATTTTTATGTTTTTTATTCAATCTTACTTCATATACAAAAAGGCTTGACGGTCAGGGTGAACGGGTAAAAATAGCAAAATCATAAACTTCGCATTTTCACTTTACAAAAAAGGCTTGGCTAAGGTAAACGGGTAAATGAAGCATTAGCTTTTTTAAACGGGTAATTAAAAAACGTTAATTTTTATGTTTTTTATTCAATCTTACTTCATATACAAAAAGGCTTGCCTTAGGTTAGGGTGAATGGGTAAAAATAACAAACTCATAAACTTCGCATTTTTTATTCATTTAAATACAATAAAAAATATTGTATTGTAGGCGGCTTCACGGCAGCACAAAGTAAATTTTCTTCAGATTGGTTATTCAGTAAACGTTACTGTTTTTTTCTTTTTAATTCAATGCTACTTCACCAAAAAGGCTTGGCATTGATTAAGCCACATACGCTCGGGTCAATTGGCTAGTCTATATTATTAAATTTACAAAGTGTCTGTCTGTGCGTGGCACTTTTTTGCAATTTGAATTGGCGCCCATTTTTGCTATTTAAGAAAACTCCATCTCAATTTCCTTAACCTATTTTTTTATTAATGCCAGTTGAGATTGTTTTCTTATAACGTCGCTCTTCATAGCTGCAGTCATCATGATACTCTTTGGTAAACAGAGACAGTTCAGCGCAGCATAGGTAAATGGAAGCGTGGCTGATCAAAACTTGATGATCGACTGGGAAAGATGTAACAAAACCGCCTTTTAAAAAAGTTTGAACTTTTTTGTTTTTAAAAATCGGGTTGCAAAACGCACATCGACATCGGCCTTGCAAGTTGCACTTTGGATTCAAAACAAGTAATTTCATTGAAATTGATACTCCATGTTTCATTTTTAAATTGATACTCCATGGTTAGGAGCGATAATTTCAACGTAACGCACGATGGGCAACTGGCAATTGTTGCTGCTCAAAACTTGAGCGACTGCGAAAGATGTAACAAAACCGCTTTTTAAAAAAGTTTGTTTTTTAATTGGGT
This sequence comes from Theristus sp. LFF4_11, assembly GCA_030248135.1. Classification (NCBI taxonomy): domain Eukaryota; kingdom Metazoa; phylum Nematoda; class Chromadorea; order Monhysterida; family Xyalidae; genus Theristus; species Theristus sp. LFF4_11. The sequence goes on along the minus strand of JASANC010002263.1, from coordinate 10,481 downwards.
CGAAATGGTATTTACCATTCATTTTCACTTTGCAAAGTGTTTGGCTCGTGTTGGGGTAAACGGGTAAAAAGAAGCAATGACTGCAAAACAAAATTATAAACGTCACTTTTTTGTTTCTTCTATTCATTTTCACTTTAGAAAAAAGGCTTGGCTTATGTTAGGGTAACGGGTAAAAGAAGCATTAGCTTTTTAAAACGGGTATTTTTTGATGAAAAAACGTTAATTTTTATATTTTTTATTCAATCTTACTTAACTTACAAAAAGGCTTGACTTAGGTTAGGGTGAACGGGTAAAAATAGCAAAATCATAAACTTCGCATTTTCACTTTACAAAAAAGCTTGGCTTAGGTAAACGGGTAAGAAAGCATTAGCTTTTTAAAACGGGTAAATGAAAAAAACGTTAGTTTTTTATATTTTTTATTCAATTTTACTTCACTTACAAAAAGGCTTGCCTTCGGTTAAGGTAAACGGGTAAAAATAGTAAAATCATAAACTTCGCATATTAGCTTTTTAAAACGGGTAAATGAAAAAAACGTTAGTTTTTTATATTTTTTATTCAATTTTACTTCACTTACAAAAAGGCTTGCCTTTGGTTAAGGTAAACGGGTAAAAATAGTAAAATCATAAACTTCGCATTTTTTATTTATTTAGAAACAAAAAAATATTGTATTGTAGGCGACTTCACGGCAGCACAAGGTAAATTTTCTTCAGGGTTATTTATCAGTAAACGTTACTGTTTTTTCTTTCTAAGCAAATGCTACTTCACCAAAAAGGCTTGGCATTGCCACATGCATTAAGCCACGTACGCTCGGGTCAATAGGCTAGTTTAAATAAAAAATAGTAACTTGCAACGTCTTCGCGAAGCGAAGAAAATTTTCAAAAAATAGGCTCTGAGAAGGTATTTTACCTTACGATTTTTCGGTGTCATCCAAAGTATTTAGGTGTCTATAACACCCGTTCAGGTGTAAAAAACACAGCTGTTTAGCAAAGGAGCGAACAAAAAGTTTTCGTAAAAGGCTAGTTGGACCAAGTGATTGTTGATACGGTCAAAACAACAAGAATATTGTAACATTGAATCGAACCGTTATCAACAAAGCACTGAACAATCTAAAAAACGAACGATGAACTCATGACTATCCATGCAATAGCCATTGTAAAACGAATCATAAGATGGCCATGGCCTGCGCCGGAGGCGCAGAAAAATTTTCGATCTAAGCACAAAATTTCCTGAAAAACAGTCCTTTGAAGTCCTCGAAAATTGAAAGAATCAAAAAAAAATCTGACGCAAACAACCGATTTTTTGTGTCATCCTAAATTATTTTGCGTCATTGGCGCAAGATGTCGCGTCAAAAAACCCTGGTTACCTGTACCACTGGTATTTGCAGAATAAAATGTGCTTACCATCTACATGCGCAGCGCGATTTCAAATTCAAATACGGAACAATACAACCTACAATAGTAACCACAGCAATACACGCACTTTTGAAGATCTGCTTCAGTCAGTCAACTAAAATAATCGAATTTAATTTCGAAGTAATTTTATTGCATTTGTGAAAATTTTGTCTCTTCCAACCGAGGCGCTGCGCGACGTAGCCCCTCAGGCCCTGCGCGACGCGCGACGCTAGCCTGTCCCGGGACACCCTAGGAACACCCTATGCACATCTCTGACACGGACACACAAATGCATTCAGGTCAATACGTGCTGTTTACACTTTTCGGAAGATCATTTCAAATTTCCGGTTGGTTCAGTCAGTCCACGCCATCCATATCCGTGCGACAGTGTGCGCTACCGATGTGCGCAGCCCTCAACTAGTGTGCAGCCCGCACGGACAAACTGTGCGAGTTTGCTTCATTGCACCGGATGCCTTGCAAATTGCGCAGCCTTCAAAGTGGTGCACAGCCCTCAAAACGGTGCGCAGCCTTCAACCCGGCGTCGCCAAAATGCCACCGCAGAAGTTACTTGCGGGCCGCACACCGGTCTCGAGGACTGCGCACATTGGTACCCCACACCGTCACACGGGTATGGTCCACACGGAAGCAATCTTTCGGCGGAATCCCTGTGCGTGCCGCGCACATTGCTCTTCTCTCTGTGCAGTTCACGCTGCGCGAGCAGCAGGTGCAACCGGTCTACGTGCACTGCCACCAGGAGAAGGTGCGCGATGTGAAGATGTCGCCCGCCAACGACGGCCTCATCATGAGTGCGTCCGAGGATCGAACGTTGAAGATCAGCTCGGTGCACACGAACACCGTCGTGCATTCGTGCGTTCTCGTTTCGTGTTCTGTTGAGCTAATTGGCGTGCGCTTGTTTTCGGCGCGTTTCGAGTCGGTCGCGTAATGTTAAAAACCGTTAGGGGGCGTGTAACTGTCGACGCGTGTCCACCTCCCTTATTCGATCTCGACGCCATTTTACGGCGGAGAACGCCGTCGCTGTCATGTTGACCACGCATTTCCGGTGCAGTGATGTTCCGTTTTCACACAGTTCTATTCAATTTTCATCACAACTCTGCTTCAACCGTTATTACGAATGTTGCACCGAGATCGGATCGAGACCGAATAGTTTAGATACGGGTACTGTGGTGTAGCACGTCTCGGTTTACCATTAAAACTTGCGCCGACCAGCGTGTGATCGGCCGAGTCTCGTAGCCGCAGACATCGCGCTCGTATGTTCAGATTGCGCGCGAGCTCGCCGCTGTGGTGTTGCGCGTGGTCGAGCTCGATGGCGCATCTCGCGTTCGCCGGCTGTCAGAGTGGCAAGGTGCTGATGTACGATCTGCGACGGACGCGCACGCTGGACGAGCGGGGCGTCGCCGAGGCCGTGTGCGACGTCACCGCCGGCTGCAACCTGGTGCCGGTCACCGCGTTGGCCTGGGTCGACACGGCGACGCACGCGAGCGCGCCGTGAGTGGCCGTGCGACACGTGCACGCTCATGCAGCCAATCAGCATCTGCCTGATTCAAGTGGCTCAGTGCACCGGTTTACACTTGCGCTTTGCAGTTTGACTGCACCATCCGTACTGTGCATGCGTGCACTGGTGTTCTGTGCTTCTTGTTTGTAGATTAGTGATGTTGAACAATGTGAACGGTCTTCCTTCAGACAAGGACTTTAATGGATGTATTGAGGGAAGCATGAACACTCTGTAAGAACAATCGTTCTTCACTGAATGTCCAGATCCAGCGGTCTGCTCGTCGGCAAGCTGAACCAAGCAATCTTCTACGCTCATTCGCCAACGACCGGCGATTTTCGCTGCCATAAAATGCCGTTCGAAGGTTTGCTATTTTAGGAGAGAGGGACGTTAGTCTTTGGGAAATTACAGAAACAGGCAGTCGGAAAGAGTAGCAGGCGTTGTTGTTGTTGTTTTGTTGTTACAGGCTGCATCACTTCACTGTGCTATTGCGCACAGACGAAACATTTCATGGCGACGTTTCGACCAAATTTACAAAATCCAAACACTCAGCACAAAGTAAGCGAATTCGCATTGCAACGGCACTTGCGCTGATTGGTTGTCCGAACAGAATGGGCCCGACTTGCTTGATGGCAACTGGCAGTGTTTTTCAAGCTCTTCTCTTTTAGTGCTTGTCTGTCAGCAGGCACCAGACAGTCAATGTAAATCAATTTTGGAGTTCTGACATTCGGCGGAGAAATAAGAATCGAATCATTCGGAAAAGCCGCACAGTTTCCTCGCAGCAGTTTAAAAAAAAGTTAACTGATGCGTGCCAGAACTGAGAGACATACTGGCATACGTACGTTCCACATGCCAGATTTCAGAGACAACTGCTGCTAACAAGTCTATTGATAAGCGATTGTGTTTTTTAATAACTAACTTTTGTGCTGAATTATTGTAGCGTAGTAACCCCGAACCTTTACATAACAATTTTGTTGATCTGAAACAAGGTGCCTGGTGTTGCGATTGGAACGTTCACGCATTGCAGTACTGCTCGTTCGTGTACATGCCCGGCAATGCGCCGCCAACGTCAGACGCCGCTGACCCGTCGACTGGTGCCCGTTACACGAGTGACGTCATTTACACGTGGCGTGGCGGCCGCGCACAGCAGCACATGTCCAGGAATGCGCTGTTTTCGCATCCGTTCGATCGGCATGCTGCCAGGACCGTGGCGGCCACTTTTGATGAACAGGTTAGCCGGTTGGCGGCTGTGCGATTGGTGGTTGCGCTGGGTGACCGACGCACAGAAAAGCAGTTTATGTATGATAACCGGCGACAGTCGAGTCGTAAATCACAGGCAATCAGCTGATTGGTTGCTTTCGAATTGTGCTCACTGATTCGTCTTGCCGCGCCGCGCTTCATACAGTAAATCGACAGGCTAGACTCAAATGCCTTCCGTCTTGTTTGTCTCTATTCCAAAATGTTCGATCATTTCAGTTACCAAAGAAAACTCAGTTTCATAGTTTCATCGTTTTGCGCAGAGCGGCAGTGTGCAACTGTGGGACTCGCTCACTGGCAGCCAACAGTGTTCAACGCCTTTGAACGTGCAAACGCGCGCGGGCGCTTCTCCGGCGGTTGCTCAAATCGAGCCAATCAGCGTCGTTGACGTTGCAAACGCGACCAATGACACGAATGCTGCGCACGCTCCGTCACCGCAGTTGGCTGTTTTAGTCGATGGAAAAGTGGTGCTCTACGATATTGGCCAGACCGTTGAGTGATTCTGATTTGCGGTGGGGTTGACAATTTGTGCTGTGAAAATGATACTGAATTGTTGGTGTGCGTCTCTCGTCTTTCTCATTTGGTGCTCAAAATCAGGAAATTGTCGGTTTTCGTATTTTTTCTAGTGTTTACATGTGTGTTTTTCAGCTTCACTGATACGTTCAACGGCGACATTCGTTTTTTGTACAGCAATTTACTGGTGAAAAACGGGACTTTTTACTTCTCAACAATAGACCGTGATTCTTTTCCAATAATTATGAGAATTAGTTCATTAGTTTATGAGACTGATTTAAAATGGCCTTGCTGGGGATGGAAAAAAACTGAAAAATATATTTGTGTGGAAAGAAGGTTTCATTTCTGAAAAAATACCGGAGGAACAATAATTAACCAAGAGTTTTTCAAAGATGAATACTCAATTTTGAGCATGGATTAGAGGGCAGTATTTCAGCTCACTTTTTGGATTAGGGCCTGTTCTAACCTTGAATATGCCGCAACATTCAAAAAAGTATTGATTTTGTTTTTAATTCCACGCTTGATTACATCATTCATACAGCTTGCTTGTTTAAACTTGTCACCTTTTCACAGAATACAGAGCTCGCGGAAGAAGAAAAAACGGGATCGGAATTGCGAGAAAAGATATTTAACCACGAACAGAGTGCTTGCTTTCAACCAAACCAGATACGTGCGCGTATTTTGCGAAAAAAAGTGGCAGGTTTAACCAAACGTTCCATACAAGTCAAAAAATGGTCGGGAAAGCAATCTGATTTTTCAAAGGTGAAAACGGTTTTTTAATATTTTTGGTCGGTTTTGTAACCAAAAGCAAAACAGGTTTTTGACGAAAACGTTTTATTCCGTTTCTTTCCTAGGACTCGAGCTACACGTGACCACATTTCTGCTATTGTGTTTCCACATTTCCCGCACGTGACAGTTCTCAGTGAATCAAAATACAAAAGTCATCTTTGAAGCAGTTCTTATTCAGAAGTGGGAGACCACAAAATAGCGCACAAACAATTGCGCAATTTTTCAGGAACATAATCTAAACACTTGAGCTCAAAGCAACATTCCACAACAAGCGTTGCATTTACGACAGGCTTAAGTCAAACGGCGCAGTACCGCTACCGAAGATGAGGGGGGGGTATGTATACCCCCTAACACGAGGTTGCGCCTCGTGGGGGTGGGAGATCCGTGACACCCAATAAATAGCAAAATGCGAAAAGGGGGTAAAACAAGTTAAGATTGTGCTTAAAATGAGCAAAAAATAAAACAAAAGCACGTTTTTTACCTGAACTGAGCGAGTTTTACAAAAATGTAGAGCAAACACGGTCATTTTTGGTCAAAAATTATTGATTTTGCTTAATGCTCAAACTCATCGCTTCAGATTCACTTTTTTCTCAGAAGCAAAAACTGTTGCATTTGCATTGTTTTCAGGAGAAAAAAGCTGCTACTTTTGCTTTGAGTGCACGGGTTTGTGCATATGAATCGATAAGTGCACGAACGTGTGCACGAATAAATGCATCAACAGGTGCAATATTTTTGTCTATAATTTATATACGATCAAACGTGGCCATGGTGTTGAAAAGATCAGTGGATGCGCCATGTGGTATCACTCCGCCTCCTTTGCACAAAAAGATAACTCGCACACATTGGTGTATTTTGAAACCAAGCCATGTACTAGCAAAAAGGCATATGTTCTAAAGTCCACTGAAAATTTAATCATAAAAACTTTGTTCGGCTTTGTGGTGTAGCGCAGACATTGTATGTGCATGCATACAGCTTCGCTGATTGAATGACTTCGTTTATGGTGTCAGTCAGTTTAGTATTAAAATACCTTGCATGGCAGGCAAGAAAGTTGCAGAAACTTCTACTTTTCACAGAGATTTCCTTTTGTAACAGCCTTTTGTAATGAAATTACCATTAACTCATCCATTTGGGGCCTTTGGTAGCACAATTTCACCAATGTCACTGCATTCAGCCACTGAATTCGCTGGGTATGTGTTTCAAACAGGTTTCCAATTAACCCCCATGGGGGATTATTTGTGGGGGGGATTATTTGGAAACTGGTCGGGGGGGGTGGGGGTTTATTGGTGGGGGGGATTAATGGTGGGGGGGGGGGGGTTAATGGGGGTAATACGGTAGGTCTTCTTTTATGTTTTGCATGATTATGCTTTATTTTTTATTGAAGGCGCTGTACCAGGGCAACACAACCGAAACTGTTCTGTTGAGCTGATGTCTGATGGCTGATTGGCTGCTTTGCTTAATTCAGCCACAAAATGGTCGGTTTGGCAAAAAAGGAAATAAAATCTATTTTCCCATGCCAACCCTAATTGCAAGTCATCAAAACAAACGCGAAGACGATTGATTCTTTTCTTACCTTTCCACGCTAAAATTAAGTGTGGCTGAAACTTTTTCAAAAACATTCAAAACTTTTGACCTGAACATTTGTCTCGAGTTTCGACGCCTAATTGGCGTTCGGTTTCAACTGCTTTCGCAGGAAAGAAAGGCATTTGCCTTTTAACGGGGGTTGGATTTTTGACAAAATCAAAAATTTGATGTTTTCGGTTTCCCATCCGTGGCAACACTGGAAAGCCCCGCCCAGGTGTCATGTGCAAGCACGCGGTCTCCGGTGTCCTGTCGGTCTGGGTGTCCCACGCGGTGTCCGTGTCAAAGGCGTCACACGGGACAAGGACAGTCGGGCTGTCCCTCAGTCGGACAGGACACAGGACGCCAGTTCGGACACGTTTTTTTGCGTGAGGCACTCGGTATGTGCTCAAAATTTTGAGGTTTGAAAGTTTTAAAGTCTCAAATAAAAAAAAACAAATTTGAGTGTTCAAATTCAACAACAGCTCAACAGGTGGAAATGTATCAACAGGCATCATCTACGTCGAATGCCGATACAACCCGGAATGATTCGGTAAGCTTGCATGTTTTTTGGTTTTTATATTTTTTCTTTATTTCAGCTATTGTGGGTTTATTCAAACGTGTCCGGGCCGTTTGTCAAAGCAGGCACTAAAGTGCCATTCATGGAGGTTGGAGCGCACTGATGCGCGTCACTTCGCTACACATTCACGAAGCAAAAAAACCCAGCGCGCTTCAGTTTTGGAACATACGCACGTTTATGTTAGGGCGCATCAACGCGCTTCAGCGCGCGCGTGCATGAATGGGCGTTAAAATGTCAGTTTGGTGCGACTCATTCGACATTCACCATTTGATTACGGGAAGAAATAGGCTAAACGGAAAGTCTGGTTTGCTGTGAACGACAAACGCATGTTTTGCGGCTCATGACGTCATTTCAGTGGGATACGTTAGAAAAAATAGGTCATACCCACATAAAAACCTTATTTTCAAATGTTTCAAGTTTTTCATTGGATCACATTGGCGTACCAATAAGAGATCAGCAACCCAATAGAAGAGAAGCGAACTGCTTTTTGTCAATGGGCATGTTAATACCTTTTCTTATCGTCACTCTATATCCTGCAGTCAATGCTTGTTTTTTTCTTTTTGATGGATTCTTTTACATTCGACATTTTGTCTGGAACAAGAAAGGACACATTTTGGCGCCCATGGAATGAAACTGCTCAGTTAGTAATCATTCAATCTTTCATGAGAGATTCTTGTTGCTGCAGTCACTATGTGTGAGTCCTGTACGCATGTAGCCGTAGCGACCGTTGCCCATGCATTTCAACATCCTGTGACCATTTTTCATCTGAATTTCATTTCACCCTATCCTATGCTCTTGGAAAGCTATATTTGCAAGAGATTTTGAAGCGAGCGATTTTTCAAAATGCAAAGTGAAAATGTCGCAAGTTTTATCTTTGTTGTTGTGTTGTCCGTTTCGAGTGTACCATTACGGCATGATCGCTGCCATTTGCTCAATTTTTGCCGTGTTTTTATTCGTATGCATTTTGTATTTTATATGCGGCCCTGTGCAATTATGCATATCGTGCCCTTTTTTAATAAAAAAATTACGCTGCGGTCGGTTCTGAGAACAAAAACAAACGCAACGCAGAAAAGGCGCCGGCGGTTCTTTCCGACTCCCGGGCTGCTAGATAAATTTGCAAAATTAAACAAATACGCACGAAAAACCCCGTTGGGAATTTTGAAGCGCGTGCAACAATATAAAATTCCGGTGTTCTTGTTGCGGTCTATTTTTTAACCTATTGCAACCAATATTATTTTTTGTTGAATTGTTTCCCAGGTAAATATCACAAAAACGCGCTTTACACCGAACAAGAAAGCAACAAAATATTAGCAGCCAGTTTAGTGGCAACGCACGACTTGCTAATGTGAACCGGTTAGCTGATGTACCTGCTCTGTATAACAACAACAATTCCATAAAATTCGAACATAGCCCTCATGATTGTATATACGTTTGCGCAACCTCTTCCTTTCAGCTTATAAAACGGCCCCATAAATACACAAGCAATACTTGCGTTTTGCCAGTTTCTGTACAGTTCGGCTTGAAAATAATAACCCGTTTGTCGGCCGAAAATAAGCGGTTTAGCAATAAATTGAATATATTTTCAGCGGTGCTTGAACGGCATTTTGTTTACCCCCCCCCCCCAACTGTGAAACAAAACGCCGAGCACAGCCGGTTGCAAAATGATCGATATCACCCAAATGACCATAAATGCTTTGCTCCATGTTCTGAAGACTGCTCAGCTGAAAAATGGCCGTTTGCGAATGAAAAAATATTTTTAAAATACCAATGGACCAGTGACAGCGATAGACAAATGGGCGATTCGGTTAATTATGTTATATGTTTCATGTGGAACGAACACTGTTTTCAGGTACATAAATCAGCTGGAAGCAACACGCACACAGCGTTGTGAGATCAGTAAGATGCAGTAAGTTGCGCGATAAAACTCGTGCCTGAAACGTTGCGTGTTGTTTTTGAGGGAAGTAGCCCTTTGTGAATCCACCCATCGACCGCAGGGTCGCAGTCGAGTGATGCGTCACGTATTGAATTGAATTGCCCACCATGCTGCGAACCGGAAGTCCGTGGGGTGGGCGGCTCTCACCGATTGCACAGCTCTCACCTGCGTCGTCGCTCGTGCACCTGTCACACAAGGAGGCCTTGCCATGGCTCACCATGCCACACCACACCTGTATTGGTCTCTCGCTTGACTTTTTATCAGTGACAAGTAACTGTTGCGATTGATAACTGTTTTCAGACTTCAGGCGAGACACCTTTCACGTTGTACGATGACTGTTTACTGGATCTGGCCGTGAGTTATCACCCAAATGGCCCGCGCGCAAACGCCCTAAATGTGGGGCGACCACACGATACCCGTACTCTTACTGCAAGAGACGATTTCAAACGGTGTTGGTTTTGTCGTTTATCGTGACGGCACCAGCAGAATACACCGAAAACACTGTTGGCACTGTGAATAAAAGCACTAAAGTTTTGATCACCAATGACAATAGACTTGGTTAACTGTTGCACGTGTGGAAGATCAATAAGACAAAAGAGTAGCTTAGCAAAGTTACAGATGGGAACGATGTTGGATTCTTTAACGGACCTGACACCTTGTAAACTACTCACGCTAAATAAAAATGTCCGAAGTGACCTCCAGTGTGCAGTCAGCCGCGGTGTCTGAGAACCAAAAGCAGCTCATCAGTAGTGAGTGAGTACGGCAGCGAAACCACCCTCGGCTTTGTATGTAGCTACTTTTGTATCCGTGACAGGACACCACTGCGGACACAGCGGCAAACACGTCACCGAACAACACTTTTACTCAGCATGTCTCCAATATAACCTTTAATAAAACTATAGTTTTTGCTAAACTTGCCTGAAAGTAGTCAACAAACGTCGTATACACGCA
>JASANC010002261.1:0-47304 GCA_030248135.1 Theristus sp. LFF4_11 | reverse complement strand
AACTCATGCTCAGGTAAACAAATAATAAACTTTTAGGAAAAATTTTGTTTGAAGATTAAAAATGTTACCATTTCGCACATCTGGACAGATTTCATAAATAAGCAGAACTTTACTTCAGCTGATCTATAAAGGGTAATAATAATCAGAAAGCATAAACTTATCCAGAAAGTTGACAGTTTACATGAATTTAGGGCGCTCCTGTCCAACGCTAGCCCTGCAATTTGTGCATTGCACACAACTGCATACCGTATATTCAAAAAACAACAGTGTATGTTGAAAGTCGAATAGAACTTCCAAACAAAATGACATCAGAAGCAACAGCACAGAGATGTTGTCACGTTTTCTAAAAAAAAAAATTCCAACTGGAAGACGTCAGACAGGAAAAAGCTAAAACGGTGATTTTAGCAACAAAGTAGTTTTTATCCCAAAAGACCACAATACAAATAGTCCGTTTTTTGTTCAACAACCGAACCACTTCAAACAGCAGAACAAAAGTGCAAGTGCAGTAATATCACAATATGATGTGTTCGATTCCTCAAATGAATATGAAACGACGACATTAAAAATCAATGAAAATAAAACAAACAGTAAGCAACCATTCTATTTTCCACATGAGAAGCATGAACCTTTCACAGATGAAAAATTTATTGATTATTTTTATGGCAAACTTGGTAACTTTCTGACAATCACATTGAATAATGCTCCAGTTCAATTTGTGAAATGTTTCCATCCATCAGATGATAACTTAGACAGCGATCTGAAATCATTTGCTTAGTTTTCGTCACAATCTCGAACTAGAATCAACTGTAAATTAGTAAATTTCAAAATGACTGGCTGATGTGGTCATGTAAAAAGCACGTTCTGTTGTATGAAGGTTTTGTGGCAGCATCATGCATAACTGATCGGATAAAATGAAGCAAATCAGCTGTACCGTCAAAAAACGCTTTCGTAAATGCGATTTACCAGACAAAAGACACACCACAGGTAAGGCCACGTCCATCTGAAGACAGTTCAACACGACGAAGCAGCTTCTGTCGATGCACCGGCCTCATTGGGCGTGGCTATTTTGTTGGCTGCGACGCCCACGGTTGGCGAGCTCGCCGTGTTAGCATAGTTCAAATGTGCGTATATGAGCACACCAATGTCTCGATGGCCGTTTTCAACCGCTATTGACAACGCTGTGCTGCCGTCCTGGAAGAACGCACGCAAAACTGGATACTTTGCAAAAATTCTCGCTTTGGAAATGCACTTCGTTCATTTCATTCATCAAACATAATGGTCGGAACATGGGACGTGCCCACAGACGGATACAAAACGTAAACACTGAAACAAGAAAAAAAACTGAACAGATCTGTTCAGTAGTCAATGGTTACTAGCAACAACCGACGCGACACTTTTTCGCAATATGGCGCCAAAGAACTTTTTTTATTTATTTTTTATTTGTTTTGTTCGCGCGCCGGTTCCGGAAACCCTAAGGTACCAAACTCCGGCGGAAACGGGCAATACTGCCCCGGAGCCTAATTTACCCTCGGTTCTGGAGGGCTCTGGAGACCATTAGATCTTGTTGGTCACTTTAGTTTCTCCATTATGTGTCTTGTCCGCAGCGAGGTTCGAACTTTCCATCCACAGAACGGTAGGCGAAAGCCCTAGACTTTGCGCTACAGACGCGACAAGAATATTTGACAGAACAACAGCGCAATCAAGCCAATTCTCCACCAAGCCGATTGGCGCCGCAGCGAGCAGCGAGAAGCGTCCAATGACCATGAGCCACTGACGTAGTCAGCAATGGTGGCGTCGATGTCGGTCTGCTGCAGCAGCCAGCGCACGATCTCAGCATGTCCGTGTTCGGCAGCACACATCAGCGCCGTCGATCCGTCCTCGTCCTGCACGTTCAGACCGGCGCCGGCCGACACGAGCAGCTGCGCCGTCTCCCACTTGCCGTGCGACACCGCCAGCATCAGCGCTGTCTGGCCGTGCTGCAAAGTGCAAGTGCTCGTGCCGCAGTTTGTTCGTTTCTCCTCACACATCCACAGACTGATGACATAATTTAAATCCACTGTCGAGTTTTTGAACTGTATATTGTATGATTAATAAGTAAGTGAATTGCCATTAACATCTGTTTTTTGAAACATTTTGAAATGAAAAGTGAATGTGCTAGAAAAAAAATAACTCCGATGCGCTAAACGAACAACGGACGGACATACAATCAAGCAGCAAACGCACGAGTTCAACGCTTCAGTATCGACTGCCCAAAAGCCAAAAACAAACAATAAAGCGAGTTCGCATTGCTGCCCCTGCACCGACCGTCTTGTCGGCATCCGCAACGCGCGAATGCAGAATCTCAGCGGCCTCTCTCAGCGGCGCCGTCCACTGGAAGTGCACAGGCGCCACACTGCTGGTGCTCACTGCCATGATGCCGCTGCTGCTGTCACCATTTTCAGCGAGTTCACAGGTCCGCCGAATCGCGCTGTCGCCCGTGTCATAGGTGCCTTCGTCGCCCGACTCTTCCTGGTCGTCTTCTGACTGCTCGTCGTTGTCATTAAGCTCGCCTTTCGCTGAATCCGCGTTCTCGCTGGGAGAAAAGGAAATAGCTTGTTTAAAAAAACGTTTTGTTCTGATTCTGCGATGAGGTTATCAACTTTCTCAACGAATATTTGCTTGAACGCTTTTAAACAAATCTTTTTTGTAGCACAAATCAGCATAAACCGGATAATTTTAAGAACCAACAAAATAGCACGACCTCAACATGAAACGAATTCTGTTAAAGCTATAAGGAACTCGACTCGAATAGAACTGAATTTTAATGAAAATGAAACGTGAGACTAAAATTTGATAGAGCTAAGGCCTCCTGAACGAAAGTTCCAATAAACAAAGCTAATTGTAAGCATACATTTCAGAAAAGGATACATGTACTGTATTGTTAGGAAATACCTAATAAAAAATGGCAGGGAATTGAAAAAGTTTCCTGAATCTAAACGCAGCCACAATCCGTTTCGAATAATGTACTTTGCCACATCTGCACTTGCACACACCGATCAAGGAAACAATCCATTATCCAGGTGCCTTGTGGTCTCTACCCTAAACATACGCCTCTGAACTAAAAACATTAGGAGTGACGACGAAAAAGCTGAAACTGCAATTTATGTAACAGACAGCCAGCAATAAATTCTGTCACAAACGCATTGTATAAACTGCTGCGAACCTTTGAAAAGCTGTCCACAAAATAGATGAAAAACACACAGAGAACGACTGGATGCATATCAAGCTTCGCTTAAATATTGAAAAACATGTTTCATTTGCTGTTCCGATGAGCGCAAAAACGTGGTTGATGAAATTTCTGGATTAAAATTTTTAAGAGCGCGGATTAGCTACAGTCTGTTCGTTAAACCAATCAGTATGTTGCATAAAAAGACTGTGAAAGTGTATTGAATGAATGAACTAAAAACCAGTAACTTTTCTTGTTCAAAATTGGTACCTTGAAAAAGAAACCACAGAAATATGCCTCCACAGTCGTTTTTTTAGTCAGACAAGACACTTATTTTTATGTAGCTTTCAAAAAAACAAAGAAAACTGAGATAAGTAAAACTACGTTGAGTTGCGGTTCTCAAACACGCATATTTTTTCAGCCACAAAAATGAAAACCGGTTTGACGTGGAAAAAAGTAAAACATCATAAATAAATAAATAAAAAAGAACTATGATTGCACACGAAACAGCAAGGCTAGTCACAATTCACGCATAAACAAACCGATGTACAGGCAAATTTTCATTGACACTGCGACCAAGTGAAAAGAAATTTTGACCTTGGTTTCATACACTTCGCTATCTGTTTGTATGTGACAAAACTAATAATGAAATGTTCACAAAATGCATGAACACTGATTTCAACAACATGGGTGGTTATATTATATGAAACCGAAAAATCGCCTAGGTTACAGAAATGCAAATGGACATAAAAGGCCAAGAATAAACGAGAAAAAAACTGAACGTGCAGAACAGCGATGCCGAAACTTGAAAAAATGTCAAACTCACACATCCAGCGGCTGCACCTCGCCAACGAGTTTAGTTTTCTTTGACGATTTTGTCTGTCTGCCATCCTCCTGGGCATAGTCACAGGTCGGATTGTCAATGCCGGCCTTATTGTTGTTCTTTTTTGAACTCTTTGACGACTGCGGCGGCGGCGCACTGGCTGGCCACGAACGAACCATCACCATTTCGGACCTGAGAATGTCAATGGAGAACAGTAACGATGTGCACATTAATTGCGTTTAAAAAAGCAACTGTTCTACTGATTACTTCAGTTGTTGAATTTCAAAGGTAATCGCAAAAAAAACGCAAAAAACTAGCCGAAACCTCAACGGAGTCAATCGGTCTTCGGCTTCCTCAGCTTCTTCGGGCGTTTCGGAAGAAGGTGTGGGAGTGGCATATTTAGCGAATTTAGGGCGCGGTATTTTAGCGGGAACGACTGGAACTTGCAGTGGCGGCTTCTGAGCGCTCGAGCTGGCGGACGTTGCTGGCGGCGGTTTTGCCTTGTTTGGTGAGTCCTTTTTGATGGACACTTTGTTGTTGAGACCTTCAAATGAGAATGATATCGTCATAAACTGACACTACTCTTATATTATGTATGCACAATGACTGTGCTGATTGGTCTGTTACATATAACTAGCCAACATGCGCCACTGTGCTAAACACAACCGAGCAGAAAATGTCATACAAAATCGGATGCGGTCATGCAAACATTTATAAAAAAAACAGAAGATGCTGCCAAGCACACATTTCGATAGTAACTGCTAAAAAAACCACTGACCCGCTTTCTGAACCGGTTTCACCACGACCGATGTTTTGTCGTCCTTTTTTCCATTGGTGCCATTTGCCAGTGCGGCTCGTTTGTTTTTGTCGGCAATGTACGCCAGTGAATCGCCTTTTTTCGTCGCCACTCGCAGACTGCGGCTTTGCGCGGTGCCACGGCGGAACGCGCCCGCGCCGCTCTTGACAGGCTCTGCTGCACAAGTTGCGCCAAAATTGAGTTGCTTGGTGGAGACCACCGGGATAAAACTGTATTATCATGCGGATGCGCGAGCGAGCGTCAGCGAGCGGACAGCGCATCACGCATTATATGAGCCGTTATCCTCTCGCGCGCGTTTTTCAAATTTGCTCGCTTCCTCCAGCGAGCATAGTATAAGCCACAAACTTGGTTCTGTGCACACGAAACGAACACCCAAAGTTGTGCTTGGAGCCGCGAAAAAATTTTTATCCGACTACTTTTCATACGCTGTAGACACGAAAAACCTATTCTGAAAACAGTGTTACTTATTTTTCTATCTCTTTTTTTTTCTGGTATGTAATCAACATGTGTTCGCGCTTTCAGTTTTTACCTGCGACACGTTCACAGTCTAGCAAGAATGTTTCCTGGGGTAATTTCATCCGTAGATTTGGAAAAATGGGTTAATTTTTTGCCCCGACCACTTTTTTGGGTAAAAATTTGGGCATTTTTGAAAGTTCGCAGCGTTTTCACCGGGTTTCAAGTGTTCGCCCTTTCAATTTTTAGCTGGGACACTTTCACAGTTGAAGAAAAATGTTTCCTAGGGTAATTTCATCCGTAGATTTGGAAAAATGAGTTAATTTTTTGCCCCGACCCCTTTTTGGGGTAAAAATTGGGCTTTTTTGAAAGTTCGCAGGGTTGTCACCTGGTTTTAAGTGTTCGCCCTTTCAATTTTTAGCTGGGACACTTTCACAGTTGAACAAGAATTTTTCCTCGGGTAAATTCATCCGTAGATTTTGAAAATTTTGTTTATTTTTTGCCCGGGCATTTTTTGGGTCAAAATTGTGCATTTTTTGAAAATTCGTAGCATTTTGACTGGGTATCATTTTTTCAGTCTTACAAATTTTGTCTGAGCTACGAAAAATAGCAGAAATGTTTAGTCCGTAGGAATTCAATACGCTGATCACGGATTTTGGGATAGTTTTCTTACGTGAGCAACTCTAGATGCTGAATCGTGACGATTTCGGGCGAATCGGCCGTGGAAGTTGGCGAAATCGGTCCAGAAACGAAAAACATGAAAAGGGTGTTTTCCAGGGTAATTCAATGCGCTGATCACGAATTTTGGGTTAGTTTTCTTACGCGAGCAACTCTAGATGCTGAATCGTGACGATTTCGGGCGAATCGGCCGTGGAAATTGGCGAAATCGGTCCAGAAACGAAAAACAAGAAAAGGGTGTTTTCCAGGGTAATTCAATGCGCTGATCACGAATTTTGGGTTAGTTTTCTTACGTGAGCAACTCTAGATGCTGAATCGTGACGATTTCGGGCGAATCGGCCGTGGAAGTTGGCGAAATCGGTCCAGAAACGAAAAACAAGAAAAGGGTGTTTTCCAGGGTAATTCAATGCGCTGATCACGAATTTTGGGTTAGTTTTCTTACGTGAGCAACTCTAGACGCTGAATCGTGACGATTTCGGGCGAATCGGGCGTGGAAGTTGGCGAAATCGGTCCAGAAACGAAAAACAAGAAAAGCGTGTTTTCCAGGGTAATTCAATGCGCTGATCACGGATTTTGGGTTAGTTTTCTTACGTGAGCAACTCTAGATGCTGAATCGTGACGATTTCGGGCGAATCGGCCGTGGAAGTTGGCGAAATCGGTCCAGAAACGAAAAACAAGAAAAGGGTGTTTTCCAGGGTAATTCAATGCGCTGATCACGAATTTTGGGTTAGTTTTCTTACGTGAGCAACTCTAGATGCTGAATCGTGACGATTTCGGGCGAATCGGCCGTGGAAGTTGGCGAAATTGGTCCAGGAACGAAAAACAAGAAAAGGGTGTTTTCCAGGGTAATTCAATCCGCTGATCACAAATTTTGGGTTAGTTTTCTTACGTGAGCAACTTTAGATACTGAATCGTGACGATTTCGGGCGAATCGGCCGTGGAAATTGGCGAAATCGGTCCAGAAATGAAAAACGAGAAAACGGTTTTTCCAGGGTAATTCAATGTGCTGATCACGGATTTTGGGTTAGTTTTCTTGTATGAGCAACTCTAGATACTGAATCGTGACGATTTATGGTGAATCGGCCGTGGAATTTAGCGAAACCGGTCCAGAAATGAAAAACAAGAAAACGGTGTTTTCCATGGTAATTCATTACGCCGATCACGGCTTTTGGGTCAGTTTTTCTTTTGTGAGCGATTCTAGGTACTGAATCGTGACGATTTTGGGGAATCGGCCGTAGAAATGGCATAGGAGAAATCGGCCTAAAAACGAAAAATGAAAAACCTGAGTTGTCCGGGGTTTAGAAGAATGTGTGACCAACGAATTGTGATTTTGGTCCGACCTTCGGGGCTTATGTAAAAGTCAGAATATTATCTAAAAATGCGTGAGACGCATATAAAAGGAGGAATATGGCCTTGTGTAAGCAGTGAAAGACTTGGCTCGACAACGCTTTTCAAGTATCTGATGTGGTACACACGGATACAAGTACATAAGGGTCATATTTTTGCGCCGCGTTTGTTTGTTTTTTTTTGAAGCACGCCCCCCACCGATTCCGGAAACCCGAAGGTACCAAACTCCGGTGGGATTGGGGAATGGACGGCTCACCATCCCGTGGAACCAATACCCTCGGCATGTGAGGGGGCAGCCTCTAAGCCCCGCTCTGTCCTGGGGGCACCAGTGATCTTAGCCCGATTTCGGTTTCGGTGGCCTGCGGTCGCTATATCCCCGGAGGGCAGCGAATCCGAAAGTTTTCGTTTTCGTTTTCGTTTTGCTGAAAAGCGTAAAACTTTGAAGTTATTTTTTAATTGTTCTCTTCGATTTAATCTAAAATCACGCCATGTGCGAAATTCTGTAAATTCTGTGCAAAAACAGAAAAATTAGAGATTGCAAAACATTGTTGCATGTAGCTTTTTCGTTGTTGTTAACGTACGCACCGCTGTGTACACACCAGCACCAGTGACAAAAAGGAGTTGTCTTCCGTTGATTTTCACCTTTTTTACCGGTGTCACCTTCAACTAGTGTGGCAGGATAAACCGTCTGTCCCGTGAGTCATTGCCTTTGCCACAGGAGACCTTGCGTTCCGCAATGCTTCTGCGATACAATTTGTCCTGAACAAACCAGTGTCAGCGAGCTAAAGTCTGATTGTTATTTTAGTAGTTTTAGTGGTCGCTAAATGCCCGAAATCCGCAAATGTGAAAGGTCATTTGTCTACAATACAAAGTACGAGGGTTGCCATGTGCAACCGAAATCATAAATAAACGGCGCAAAAATATGACTCTTATGTACTTTTATCCGTGTGTACCACATCAGATACTTGAAAAGCGTTGTCGAGCCAAGTCTTTCACTGCTTACACAAGGCCATATTCCTCCTTTTATATGCGTCTCACGCATTTTTAGATAATTGAGAAACATACTTCAAAAAATGGTTAGCATCGCCAATGCTACCTCAACAATTTGTTGAACTAAATAATCCGCACTAAGCAGTGATAGGAACTCGCGGTGCCCCCCCCCCCAATGACGTTTAACCCGCACACACCAATCAACATAAACTCGACCGCTCACAAAGCGCACAGATAATGACAAAACTCGCGAACGCAACAGACCATTCTGGCTGTCCTCGCTGGTCAACAGTTTCTGCAGCGCGGCCGCCTTGGACAGCTCGAAGGCACGGGTGACGCGCGGCTTCGAGAAGTCCACTTTCTTCGGCTCCGCCGGTTGGTAGTCGTCGAAGTCTTCGTCAGCGGCCTCCTCTAAGAGTTCGTTCTCAGCATCGCCCTCCTCCTTCATCTCACCGACTTTTCCATTTTGCGGCGCTTCATTGTCAATCTCGGCAATGCCCTCTTCGGACGAGTTCAGATCGCTGTTACTCTCGTCGGTTTTCAACGAATTTTGATCGTGATTCTGATCTTGAGCGGTTTCGATGATGTCGTTCGCTTGCGACAGTTGCTCTTCCGGTGGGGCGCCGCTGTCCGGTGTCAGTGATGCTTGCTGTTTCGTCTGAAATTGGTTGGTTTTTGTTTTGGTTTTTATTTGAAGTTGAACTTGAATTCACGTGGTTCGTCCTCGCACGACTATCCGCATTTCTACGTCCACGTTAGCGAAACAATGTCGAATGATCTAATGTTGAATCGTTATGGATGATTCACAATAGAATCTTGCTAGAAACTTTGAAAAAGAGTTTTTAGTTTTCAGGATTAACAAGATTCAGTTGGCAATTGGCGGGATTTGAAAAAAAACTTAAACAAAATCCAGAAGTGCACACGTGCAGGGTTTACTGACCCGGAATTTCAATACTGCCTACAGCCCAATGCACTCTTGAAAAATAACTTTCATAGTTTCCATTCTGTGGCTGGGCATCCCATGTTTTTTAAAAAGGGCAATGGAAAACATCCGATTTATTTACGTATAAAATCGTAAAAAAACGCACACGCACACACGGTGTGTATTTCGAAAATTCCTAGACAACACCACACGATACATAATTTGCGTTTATCTTCCCACCAAACCAAAAAGCTCGCTGCTAGATGTGCACATTCAGAAACTAAACACGATTCGATTTTTTGAACATTTATGATACGGCCTATATTATAAACAAATAAACTATTACAACGTGTCATGCGACATTAATTTTCTTTTTTTGCATTAATACATAAAACTAAATTGGTAATGTAATTTTGTTGTCGCTTTTTTGAATTTGAAAGTTTTTTAAATGCTAAAGCCAAGTGGTATGCCATTAACCAACAGGGGACATTCGGTTCGTAAAGACATTACGGAGAAAGTGACACTGTCGAAATGTTTTTGTATCGGAACTATCGGTATAATGCGACGTGTTTGTCTTCATGTTTGTCTTCACACAAAAATTGATAAATACACAAATGGAATAAAGCTTCAAAATAGGCAACAAAAACCACAGGTCGCGCACCTCTTCCATTACTGGCGAATCGAGAATCACCGTTCTATCATCTGGTACATCGTCGTCAGCTGACTGGATGGTGATCTGCGTTGACGAGCGCTCATCAACAACACCAACGGAGGTGCATTTGTGTTGATCATTGGTTGCATTGTTGTGCAACTGCAGATCAAGGCTGTCCGGTTTCGGTTGCTTCACTCGCGCTCGAAACGGACTGTCCGCGATGTGACTGAAATCGAGACAAAGCACGCTGATTGGGCGCAGTATTACAGATAACAACCAATCAATGCAGTGTGCTATTGTGAACCCAATCAACCAATGAGCTATACGGTCTCCGGGTAGTTTTTCCTGGAACCATCTCTCTGTACTTTGCTCATAGATTCCTTCTTTCAACGTTCTCTCGTTGTATGAATGTTTCAGCTATTTCCCCCCATGACAACAACATCACAAACTCTAATTTGAACAACTCACGCACCGTCTCAGTTGGCTTGTTGTGAAAGTCTCCGTTGACGTTGTGATCTGGTGCATAATATCAGTTGATTGTTGGTGCTTGTCTCGATGTTTATCATGGCCATCTTCAGTGCTGCTGTACCTCCCGCAATGATCGCATGCCTCTCCTAAGACGCTTCCATCACCACAGGCAACCTAGAACGTTTTTTTTTAACTTGTAGTTTGAAGTTGTTGTGGAAGCTGCTGTTGTGTTGATAACTGGTTTGCATCGTAATTCGATTGATCCGGAACAGCAGTCCAGGACAGCGATTGCGTGGTGAAACCCATATGAACACAAGAGCACCGTTTGCCATCAAAACTTCACCAGAACAAAAAAACCCGAACCGAAAAAAAACAGAAAAACCAGCAGACCGATTCGGTCAACGGCGTTCTGGTGGCTGACTCCGGCATCAGCCAGAGCTCATCGGCGTCCATGACGACGGACGAGGCAATCGAGTGCGGCGTGGGCTCCTCAGGCACCATCGTGGCGTCCGTCTGCACCGCACACTCGCTCGTCTCACTGCAACTGCGACGCGACACCGGCGAGACACTCTGCAGCAAAAACAATGTTCGCTCTGTTTTCGACCACTTGACGTTGCACTGTTGATCATCAACGCTGTGATGTTGGCCAGTGAAAAACAAAAACACACGCACGCATACGACTGGTTGCTCACTAACCAGTCGGCACGCCAAAATTGCATTCTCGCCAAACAAATGAGCAGCACTAGGCGAGTGGAACAAGAAAATGTTGACTTTCATTGAAAAATAACCGAGCAACTGACGGCACCTGTGTGACAGCGAGCGGCTGTGCACTTTGTGCGGGCAGGTGCGTCAATTCGACAGTGGCCACAGGACGGCACCAGTGTCGCATGGTTGAGTCGGGCGCAGTGCCACGCTCGCCCGTACGGACAAACGTCTCAGTGGCACGATTGATCTGACAGGGCAGTGCTTTGGATAAACTGGCATTCATGAAGCAGTATGTAGTGACGCGTGAACTGAATTTGTTTTCCACATCTGCCTTTCATCGTTTTTACTCATAACATAACCACCATAAGTTCAGCAGCACTGTGAAAGCGATGTAGTAAATGGTTTACTAGTAAAACGTGTTCATGTCATAACAAATGTTTCGGTAACAGCTTTGGTAGAACCGTTTTCTAAGTGCGTCTGTCACGTCGTCATGATGACACTATTCAATGTCTCAGATTTAGTTAATTTCACAATTTTGCCCATTTTCAACGCCCCCTTCTCGCGGACCTGCACGGGCGGTGCATCGGTGTTGACGAACACAGTTCGACTGGCCGGATTGTCGGTCGCCACGGCAACAGCACGCCGCTGGGTGCACTCGCGGATCTGACACGTTCGATTTCAATTTACAAAATGAAAATTAAAGCTGTCATTGGAAGTGTTATACTGGCTAATTGAACGATTGGAAAGTCACGCACGAAACTACAAGCAAAAAAACGAAATACCCAAAACGAGAGCAACACCTCAACGAGTTCAGTTTGAGCGTTCATCTCAGTTGTTGCCGTTTTCTCAGTGCTCGTCTGCGCGTGCAGTTGCACCAATCGATCGGTGCCCGTTGCTTTCTCTCTCAGACCCGCTGGCCGATCAGTGTTTACCTGAGAATTAAAAAAAGAATTCAAATCAAGTGATCGAACGACATCGAAAAGTAGCGAAAACACAAAAGCAAAAACGGCATAAGTCGTCTCATGAATTGGGCTCACTAACTGGTTCAATGCAGCCAATCAGCCAGCTACATTCAACTACCAGAATGCATAAATTACACATGTCGTCCTGTGAGCCACCCAACTGACCCCGACAGTGTTCATTTGCGATCTCGCAGCGCGCTCCGCCAGCAGGGCGTCCAGATCGAGCTCAGTCTCAGCCGCCTGTTCGCACGTGTCCACTGGCTGTTTGTATCCAGTGATCTCAGCATCAGTGCCGATGCCAATCGACATACCCACACTCTCGGTTGCTGTCGCTGTAAGCAAGTCGAGTGACGTTATTGCAGTTGAAATTGTCTGTTGAGTAATATATTACGAGTGGTATGACAAAACTCTTTTCATCAAGCTTGACAGCATGGCGAAATCAAAGCAAAGAAATTTCAAAATTACATTCAAATTGAGATCGAACTGTCCGTGCGTGCAACGGTGTGGTGCAGCGCGGTGCACTTGGCCACAATCACGCGGTGCGCACGCCTCACGGAGATTTGCAGCGGACGGCCAAGTGCACCACAATTCGCCACACGGTCGCACGAGTGTGGTGCCCAGTTGACGCAGCGACTGTGGCTGCCTTACCCGAATCCAGCACCGCGCCGGCCTGCCTCCTCACACTCAGCTCCGTCTGATTGCCCCGATCGAGCGAGTTCGCCGCGTGCTCGGTGTTCACGGCCGAGTCGGCCAGATTCGGCGGCTCCGTGCGAATGCCAATCTCGAGTGTCTGTCGTTTGTCGGTGTTCGTGTGCACGCTGTTGCTGGCGGCACGCGGCGCAGCGATCTGCGCGGTGCACTCGACTGAGACCACCTGTGGTGTCACCGTGTTCGTGCCGATCGACGGACAGCGGATGTCCTGAAACAGCTGCGTTGGAAAACATTCGTGAGCGCAAAGAACGGGGCACATTCGTCGTCATTTGTAGCTCTGCAGGTGAATTCCAGTTTTCACACGATTCGCTTCATACACAGAGAAAGAAAATACCGAAGCGAACGAACTGAACCAATTGCACCAAATTGCGCGCGAACCTGCGAGCCGTCGGTGGCCGTCTGCTGGTCGAATCTAATTTTCAGCTTGCTCAGCTGCTCGGCACGCTGCAGCTTGTCTCTGAGCACGTTGCACTCTGCACAGGCGCCCGCGTGCTTCGGCAACGGCAGCGGCGGCGTGTTGGTGCCGATCGTAAAACGGTGCTTGCCCTCCTTGCGCTCTTGACACGACTGACAGCCGGCCTTGATCTCGACGGTCGCCGACGACTGCACTTGCGGCTGGTCGATGTTCGCGCTGACGCCTGCAGCAAGTGCGCCCGTTTGCATTTTCATAGAAAAGCTTGGGCGAAAACGTGTGCCGACGGATATTTTGGTGTGGACGGAAAAACAAAAAAGTAAAACTTGAGAACTGCTTCTATGTTATTAGTTGTTAGTTGATTGGCTGATTTGAATTGGCCGCATCAACTATAGCGTTTCTGAACACCTTAGTTCGGGGAAATTCAAAACTGCTAATTTATGCGTTTGTGTATTTGGCAAAAAAAGTTGTCCACAAATCTAGTGGTCAAAATACTGATTTTTTGCTTCACGTCAGATCAGATTTACTTTTGGAAAACTAAACCGCTGAATGACCCGTAAAGTGGCCCGCAAAAGGAGCCCGCAAACTGTTTCATCCTCGGCCTCACCAACGGAGCTCCTCTGCGGTGGCATCGTCATTGTGTAGTTGTCGCGTTTCGGTGGCTTCAGTGGGGGCACGGCGGCGAGGCTGATTGATGAGCCGATGATTCGCGGGGCACCGGAGTCGCTCAAACTTTGCTGCGACGCGCCACGGCCTAGCGTTTTGCGTGTGAACTCCTCACGCCATTGGCTGACCTGTTTTGGAAAAAAATTTAAATTCAAATGGTTTTCTTTCCGTTTACCTGCCAGTGCATTAAATGGATAAGATTATAAATTTCGTTTTTACAGTTTCAAGAACAAAACCGCAGTTCGAACTTCAAACATTGAAACCTTCTTCCAACCAGTACTACTTGTACAAAAAAACACAAATCACCATGCAGTAACAAGAATATCTTCCTAAACACAGTTTCCCGCAAGGCCCTTGACCCAAGAAAAACTTTCACACACCGGAGGCACACACACGCACCTGTTCTTTGAAGAACTCGCTGCTTCCATCCATGTGTGAGTATCCCCTGGATGCCAACGTAGACACGTTGTCCGTGCTAGCACCCTGCGAGCGCACACCGCCCGAAACGATGGATGGGGGTCGATGGCGGGCAGAACGACCGATGGAGTACGCACCGGGGTAGTCGGGCGAGTCCTCGGTGTCCGTCAGCGAGCCACCGCCACCGTAGCGGCCGGACAGTGACGATTGCGTCCTGGAAGAAAGTGGCATTGCTTGTTTGTTTGACTTTCTTTAAGAGAACTCCAGTTGACGCCGCAACACTTAATTGGAAGTGTTGGCATATTTTTGAATGAACATCATTTTCCGATGCTGATCACTTTCGTTGTTGAAGTTTTCAAACGGTTGACTGAAGTTAGACACAAACCTCAAGTGTTCAGCCCAAATTTTTTTAAATGTCTCGAATCCGAACGCGTTTGACTACCAACGAAACCATTCAGCTTGTGTCTCAGCTTTGTGCCAAGACAGAATCGAGCTAAAACTGCCAATGCCACATCGCCACCCGCCTCATATAGCGCGGCGCACTGCTTGCGTATTCCTCCGAGTCCGTGACCGACCCATCCGCGTGTCCCGTTTGACCGCCGTGTGCCCCCGCCCGTTCTCGGCCAGCCATCTGCAGCATCTGCCGACTGCGACGCAACGAAGCAAACCGGTCGATCGTGCGCGGTGGCTCCTGCTGATAAGCGTCGTATCGCCATGGAAACGCCACCTCGGAGTCGCTGACGCAGCCGCCGTCATAATTGGACTGACTGCACTGGTGGCGGCGCAGCGGTGAATTCGTGCAAACGTTCTGCTGACTCGACTGCCGACGAATCGAGTGAAAACCTGAACGTGAGGTCAGTTTTTTTTGCAATTTGTGATCTTTGATAACAACTACGATCGAAAAATCAATTCCGGCTGCTGAACAAAACATCTTTCGTATTTGAACATTGGTAAACGAAACAAGGGCAAATTTCGCAGTGCTTATCTCTATAATTATAAGCAGTCTTATCAAGAAAGTGCACTTTGTGGTTGCGAATGGAAACGCTTCACCAAGTGTACACGACCTACCTTGCGTGTTCAGCACTGTGCCACTTGGCGTCCGTTTCAGCACTGCCCCACCGGCCGGTTTCGGTGGCACTCTTGGTGGTGTCGGTTTTAGTTTCTGCTGATTCGACGGTTCCGCGCTTTGACTCCGTTGCACAACTTTCGCGGCTGGCTGCTGATTGGCCGCCGCAAATACGGACTCCGCCCACTGCGGGGGCGCGTCCAATTTTTGCTGATTCGTTGACGAGTCGAATTTCGTCTCCGACTTTGTCACGGTTTTCTCGGACGCATTTGACGAGACAAGCGTGGAGGACGAGTACAGGGTCTTCGCCACAAGCTGCACGGAGCGATCCGGGTTTACAACTGGCGCGGCACCAAGCGGATGCGCCGGTACTGGGGGCGGCTTGCTTCTGAGCGGCAGTTGAGGGGTGCCGGGGGCGCTGTGCGGCTTTGGCGGCGGCTTCGGTGGCATCGCGTGCGAACTGCTCGATGCTGAGTCGGACGAAAACGGACTGTGATTGTGCGCGGGCGCTGTCAAGTGCGGCTGCGTTTGAGTTTGCTGTCTCAGCTCATCCTTCAGCCGTGCCTCCAGTTGCTCGCGAGCTCTCAGTTCGCGTTGTGCCTGCGTCAGCTGCTCGTTCAGGCGACGTTTCTCGGCCTCAAGCTCGTCGATGTGGCGTTGCTTGGCCTTGAATTTGCAATGTTCTTTTTTCAGATTGGAGAACGAAACAGTTGGAAAGGAAAAGAAAAACTTTTCAAATCAGTTTCAATTTTGTCATCAGTGCAAATGTGCCAACGAAAACAACAATAACTCAGTGGAAAACAGAAAAAAATCAGAGTTCCTGAGAGCGACCAGCAGTCTAAAACTGATGATCTTAAATAAACCGTATTTTATGACCAAACTAGCCTGTTCCACGTGCACGCCTCTCAGTCCGGTTCCATAGCTAGCCGCATTATTGTTGCAACTCTGATTATTTCCAGGGGTCAACGAGCACGATCGTGCAGCGGCCGCCCCAAGTTGCGCTCTGCTCGGTGGGGGGCTCAGCGAAGACGCCAGGTTGTCAATGTTAGATGCGAGGCGACCCGGTAGGCCTGGAAAAAATCATGTCATAAAAACATTTTTTGAATGATTGCTAAGATTGAAACACTAATAGCGTGCGACCCGGTAGATCTGAAGAGTTCACATTTGAGTTTCTGAAAATGCAAAGAAAACAAGACACTTTTCTCAAAGATTTGAAACGCTGATTGCGTGCATAGTACCAGCTCTCTTCAATACTTCTCTCTCCAATTAACAAAGCAACCAAGTAGCCCTTCCACGACTTCTCCAGCAGCATCTACAAAAACAATGTACAACGAGCCAAAGCTGAAGCCCGACCTCTATACTGATATCGTCTTCGATCCATGGACGCAGTATCAGCCCCTCTAACGCCTGAACTGAGTCCAACCGAACTGAGGGAGCTATGCGAACCAGCGGCGGTTGCGTTCGAAGGCAGTCGAGGGTCGAAAGGCGCTGTTTTCTGCTGTTGATAGGACATCCCGGTTGGGAGGGCGGTTGGCCGATGCGCTTGCTTTTGGAGACCTGAAATTCAGAATACTCAATTCGGGATCGTTTCAGATTGTGTTTTTGACGAATTCTTTGTTCTATGTCTGTCAGCAAGCAACAACAGAGGCACCGAACCGAACTGAACGTGCAACAAAAACTGCCTTGTCACGAATCCACGATCTCACCTGACCCGATGCTTTTCAAACATCCGTATGAGTACTTCACTTTCCCAAATAATGCGAATTCAATAACATTCATAATTAACAATAACAGACTCAACAGAACGCAGAGTTCTATAAAAGCTGATGCCGCGCACCATTCAGGGTGTTTCCATTGACTGCGTCCATGAATTTCTCATTGCTTGTTCTGAGCGTGCTGTGGCGTTGTTGCAGGTTGTGCGGCACAGCATAGCCACTGACATCCGACTGGTAGCCGTCGCTGCGCGCGTGGTCGCCGTTCGGTAAATGCTGAGCGCAAAAACACAAAATTAAACATCTTTTAATCATTTTCATTTGATCGCGGCTTTCGTTTGCACAATGCAAACAATGTTTCAACAGTTGAGACGTACAACACAAACCGGTAACATGGTTGATCTGCTTTGGTTGATTCTGATAACCACTCCATTTTCATTCTCTACCTCAAAGCATTCAAGCACAAACGAATTCAATCTCCCTCCCCCGTACCGTCTGTTGTTGGTGCTGTGGATGAAAGTGCGCCTGCCGTGGCCTCAAACCGGCCGACCGTGAATGTTCGTTCCGAGCGCTGGCGGAGTGCGCCTGATTGCTGCCGCTTGTGGCGCCATGC
Organism: Theristus sp. LFF4_11; assembly: GCA_030248135.1. Lineage (NCBI taxonomy): Eukaryota > Metazoa > Nematoda > Chromadorea > Monhysterida > Xyalidae > Theristus > Theristus sp. LFF4_11. Next base: position 29,685 of record JASANC010002261.1, on the reverse strand, counting down.
TCACTCGGCGGCTGCACTCGGCTGCACGTGGTCGACTCGACGTCACTGCTCGCGTGGTGCACCCAGCGCTTCCGCGTGCTCGTGCGCTGCAATGCCGCTGTGTGGGCGCCTCGATGAGAATTTAGGGCGTCGTCGAAGTCGGACATGATGTTCTCGAGCGAGTCGCTGCAAACATGGCTTTTATGGTTTTTAACATCATTCAATAGAAATTGATTCAATACAAAAAACTGGTCGAACGCAAAAAAAACTATAATTCGATCGCTGAGTTCATTTTCCATTGTTTTGTGTCAATATTCTGGCAGGCGGTTACTAATCCAATCAGTCCGTCAAACTCTAAAGTGCGGAACAATGGTCTGCGCAACTGAAGTCACACGGCAAAACTTTATCTCTTATAAACTAACATCAAATAAATAAAAGTTTTAAATAAATTCTCAATGCGAATTTTGTTGTCCTCTGCTCCTCTCCAGGCCAAACACGCTCGATTCGATTTTTTATTGCCCAAAACTTTCACACTGTCCAATTTTCAAATGATTCACCCATGAGATGACTTTTCTGTCGCGTGTGTCTGCCTCCGCAGCCCCACCTTAACCTTGGTTGACTTTTGCGACAATGTTTGATCATAGTACGTTTGTTAAACTGAACTTTCAAATCGTTACGTAGAAAAACGATGCGACATTTATTCAGCAAATTCTTTGCTATTATTGGTTTTTGTGTTTACCTGCCATGCTCTAAAAAATTTACACGTTTTATTCTGCTATCATTTTCAGTTTCACGTAACACTTTTGAGTTATTTGTTTTTTCGGTTGTGCCAAAAAATCGGTGCGTCCCCACGATACAGATGCAGCGTAACCACCCGTAAAAGAAAACCAGCAAGAGTTTTGATCAAGTTTTTTTAAAGAGAGTGGGGTGTTTTCCGAGTACTCTATAATTTTCTCAAACTAGACCTCACGGGAAATCCCATTATTTTTCCAGTTCAGCAGCGCAAATCGAAGTTTCACAGATTCTGAGAATTGCCATCTGAGTGAAAGTGACGACAAAGTTTTCCACAAAAAACAAATGCACACGACACGACACATACACCAACATTGCCGCCAAATAATTGCATAGTTAGAACAGTCCTATATGATGATCGATGACAGAATAAAATTTGATAAAAATCAAAATAAATAAGCAAACTCTTCTATGAAACAGCGACCAACCTAAAGACGGACGACTCGAGCGGACTGAAGGCGCCCGAGCGATCCGCCGAGGACTCCCTGACCGGCGACGACGCCCTGAGACCGGTGACCCGTTTCGGGCGTGCGTAGTCCGTCTCGATGTCGCTCTCTGCCATTCGAGTGTTCGCTTGCGACTTTTGTGGCACTTTTGGCGGTGGAAACTGAAAAGGAAACTTCTGAAACTGACACAAACACATTCGATTGTTCATTGAAAGAGTTTGCTTTACTCTATCCGAATTTTACATAGATCAATCGTTAATTGGTGATTGACTTACTTGAAATAGGCAGATTCAAATCTGACACTTTATTCAACCTGCATTCATTGACTGATGTCGAGTGTGCTTTGACCACAAAGAGAGCATTGCAAAAGCTTCAAAAGAAAAAAAACAACCAAAGCTAAAAATAAAAAGTTCTGTGTATTTTATGCTAATGCAACCGCGCTATTCATTCGCTTTTTGAGCCCGGAAAATAATCTGCATTGAAAATCGCTAGAGTAAGATAAGAATATGCAAAAAATAGGATTGTAGGATGACAAAAAACCAGGGATCAACAAATACAAACAAAGATTTTGGCGTTTTGTGCAAATCGGTGTTGTTGCTGTTACATCCCACGAAAGCCAATGCTTTTTAAAAACTACTGTGATAAATGATATAATAATGTGTACAGTATGGCCGAATAAATGAGGCAGTTCATCAAGGCGGGATCAGCCGCAGACTTGGAGTTGTCTTTTTCAAAAAAGCCAACGTAATTCTCAATCATGTGTACAAGGGATAAAGAATGAATAGAATAGCGCGGATAATCCATTAGTTTAAAAAACGGGTCAAATTTGGCACACAATTCAGTTTCTGAACGTCTTTTTTCTTTCATTCAAAATTCGCGCGCTCCTTGCACCCTGAAAAAAGCTGCCATGTTTAACCGGCCATACCGTATAATTTTTACATAACTAGATGGCAATCAGTGCGAGTCTTACCGAGTTCGGAACGCTTTGAAAATCAGTCTCTCTCGTCACGGTTGTCTCACTTTTCCGCTCCTCCATTCTTTCATAATTATAAGCAACCGAATTCTGCAGTTGCCGAGACTCTGAAATCGGTTCACTTCCTTGGGTGCTCGAAGAATTTTCACCCAGCTCCGTCAGAAACTGTCCTGCTAACGTTTCGATCTCCTTCAGCAAACTGTCCTCAACCATTTTCACTGGCCGACCATTGCTGTCGTCGAAATCAGAGTCACGACGAAACGTCGGTGTCAGGGGCGACTTCTTCGGTGGCACCGGAGGAGGGGGTGTTTTCGTTTTTGAGGTGTTTTGGGGCAACTCGGTAGGCCGTTGACAGGGTATTTTAGGTCCATCTGAGTGATTTCTCGGATTGGCAGGGTCAAACTGAAAGGCCATCGTTTCGACGAGCAATTCATCGAGCACCTCCGCCGAGCTGTACATTTTCGCTTTACTATTCGAAAATCTGTTGTTATTGACCGAATGTTCCTGACTGTGACGAGTGGTAGCGTTGTTAGAGTGGGTTTTCAGCAACGGCATGTCACTGGCTCGGTTTCTATCAACAGCAAGCGATTGTGTCGCGTTCTTATCAGCAGTTTCCAACTTGTTTATGATGTTGCTAACCGGGCCGCTACATGTAGCTGCGACTGTGGCGTCACTCGTTTGCACCGTTTTACTATTGGCCGTTTCTAAATCTGCACCAGTTGTATGGTGATGAAAAACGTGCGAACGCTCGCGCACGTGCGCTACGCTGTTGCTGTCGGTTGATCGCGCTGCAATTTCATCCGTTGACCTTTCTATTCTCGGGCTCTTCGGGCTGCGAAGCACGGTGTCGGTATTGTAGGAATGCAAATCTCGTCTCTCATCGGCTGGTGAATGCACTGTGGCGTCCAGTAGAACGACCGGCTTGAAATTAGGGCCGTTGTTGAACTGTTTCAAACTTGAGTGAACGCTTTTTGAAGACGACATTTCGCTGAGCGCCTGCTCACGTTCATTTTCAGTACGACGTTGGTCGACAGTGAGAATGATCGATTGGTGATTACTGCTTGGTGGGTTAGTGTCAACTATCGAGCACAGTTTTAGAACACTGTTGTTGTTTCTACCGCTGGGTTGGTTTTCAATGGGCGCATTCTGTGCCGATCTGCAATACCGCCGAAACAGCAGCATGAAACCGACAAAGGCCAGGATGGCTAACAGCACGATCATGTCGACTAGCACAACAAGTTTCTTGATTTCGAGTGAAACAATCGATTTTGATCATTTTCACTTTCACACCATCGAGTTCAGTTATAGTAGGATTGCTCAAACGGAAAAGAAATCCAAGGGGAGAAATCAAAAGTGGGCGTGGAATTTGTAAACTGTGACCACTACGTACTGTATTTATCTGGACTTTTTCAAAACACAAATTCAAGCTTCTCAAATAAATGGGTTTCGTCTGCCGTTCACTAAATATTCCCAACTGGAAACCGATAATGTAAAAATCCCGGTACAACAAAAAAGGGAGTCGCTAAACAAATCGCGGATGAACGATGAACAAATCAATTATCGGCAATCGCACATGCGATTCAGTTTTGCCATAAACAACTTTATTGCTTTCATCTGCCGACTTCCCTTCACACACTTATGATACAATTCAGTTGTTGTGCACTGCAGCAATTCAATGACAGACAGCGCCGTACAGAGCATGATCTTCATTAAAAACACACGGCAATAAAAGTGAAAAGGAATGTAAACTTTAACGGGACGGTATGATACCAATGAACGACTGTGTGTAGTGCAGATATAAAAAGCGCAAGATATACCTGATATTTATGTGCACTTTATAAGTAAAACGCAATCATGTACTACATTTGAAAACTGACAACATCCACGCTATTGGCTGGAATCACCCCCGAATGACCGGACAAAATAACCAATTCAAAGTCACCCAATCAGTGCGTCCGGGTAAAAAATGGCCGTTTTGTGGTGTTGTCGCCGTGGTGGAGTATTGGTGCTATGATAAAATTATCTAAAAATGCGTGAGACGCATATAAAAGGAGGAATATGGCCTTGTGTAAGCAGTGAAAGACTTGGCTCGACAACGCTTTTCAAGTCTCTGATGTGGTACACACGGATACAAGTACATAAGAGTCATATTTTTGCGCCGTTTATTTATGATTTCGGTTGCACATGGCAACCCTCGTACTTTGTATTGTAGACAAATGACCTTTCACATTTGCGGATTTCGGGCATTTAGCGACCACTAAAACTACTAAAATAACAATCAGACTTTAGCTCGCTGACACTGGTTTGTTCAGGACAAATTGTATCGCAGAAGCATTGCGGAACGCAAGGTCTCCTGTGGCAAAGGCAATGACTCACGGGACAGACGGTTTATCCTGCCACACTAGTTGAAGGTGACACCGGTAAAAAAGGTGAAAATCAACGGAAGACAACTCCTTTTTGTCACTGGTGCTGGTGTGTACACAGCGGTGCGTACGTTAACAACAACGAAAAAGCTACATGCAACAATGTTTTGCAATTTCTAATTTTTCTGTTTTTGCACAGAATTTACAGAATTTCGCACATGGCGTGATTTTAGATTAAATCGAAGAGAACAATTAAAAAATAACTTCAAAGTTTTACGCTTTTCAGCAAAACGAAAACGAAAACGAAAACTTTCGGATTCGCTGCCCTCCGGGGATATAGCGACCGCAGGCCACCGAAACCGAAATCGGGCTAAGATCACTGGTGCCCCCAGGACAGAGCGGGGCTTAGAGGCTGCCCCCCTCACATGCCGAGGGTATTGGTTCCACGGGATGGTGAGCCGTCCATTCCCCAATCCCACCGGAGTTTGGTACCTTCGGGTTTCCGGAATCGGTGGGGGGCGTGCTTCAAAAAAAAACAAACAAACGCGGCGCAAAAATATGACCCTTATGTACTTGTATCCGTGTGTACCACATCAGAGACTTGAAAAGCGTTGTCGAGCCAAGTCTTTCACTGCTTACACAAGGCCATATTCCTCCTTTTATATGCGTCTCACGCATTTTTAGATAATATTCTGACTTTTACATAAGCCCCGAAGGTCGGACCAAAATCACAATTCGTTGGTCACACATTCTTCTAAACCCCGGACAACTCAGGTTTTTCATTTTTCGTTTTTAGGCCGATTTCTCCTATGCCATTTCTACGGCCGATTCCCCAAAATCGTCACGATTCAGTACCTAGAATCGCTCACAAAAGAAAAACTGACCCAAAAGCCGTGATCGGCGTAATGAATTACCATGGAAAACACCGTTTTCTTGTTTTTCATTTCTGGACCGGTTTCGCTAAATTCCACGGCCGATTCACCATAAATCGTCACGATTCAGTATCTAGAGTTGCTCATACAAGAAAACTAACCCAAAATCCGTGATCAGCACATTGAATTACCCTGGAAAAACCGTTTTCTCGTTTTTCATTTCTGGACCGATTTCGCCAATTTCCACGGCCGATTCGCCCGAAATCGTCACGATTCAGTATCTAAAGTTGCTCACGTAAGAAAACTAACCCAAAATTCGTGATCAGCGGATTGAATTACCCTGGAAAACACCCTTTTCTTGTTTTTCGTTCCTGGACCAATTTCGCCAACTTCCACGGCCGATTCGCCCGAAATCGTCACGATTCAGCATCTAGAGTTGCTCACGTAAGAAAACTAACCCAAAATTCGTGATCAGCGCATTGAATTACCCTGGAAAACACCCTTTTCTTGTTTTTCGTTTCTGGACCGATTTCGCCAACTTCCACGGCCGATTCGCCCGAAATCGTCACGATTCAGCATCTAGAGTTGCTCACGTAAGAAAACTAACCCAAAATCCGTGATCAGCGCATTGAATTACCCTGGAAAACACCCTTTTCTTGTTTTTCGTTTCTGGACCGATTTCGCCAACTTCCACGCCCGATTCGCCCGAAATCGTCACGATTCAGCGTCTAGAGTTGCTCACGTAAGAAAACTAACCCAAAATCCGTGATCAGCGCATTGAATTACCCTGGAAAACACCCTTTTCTTGTTTTTCGTTTCTGGACCGATTTCGCCAACTTCCACGGCCGATTCGCCCGAAATCGTCACGATTCAGCATCTAGAGTTGCTCACGTAAGAAAACTAACCCAAAATCTGTGATCAGCGCATTGAATTACCCTGGAAAACACCCTTTTCTTGTTTTTCGTTTCTGGACCGATTTCGCCAACTTCCACGGCCGATTCGCCCGAAATCGTCACGATTCAGCATCTAGAGTTGCTCACGTAAGAAAACTAACCCAAAATCCGTGATCAGCGCATTGAATTACCCTGGAAAACACGCTTTTCTTGTTTTTCGTTTCTGGACCGATTTCGCCAACTTCCACGCCCGATTCGCCCGAAATCGTCACGATTCAGCGTCTAGAGTTGCTCACGTAAGAAAACTAACCCAAAATTCGTGATCAGCGCATTGAATTACCCTGGAAAACACCCTTTTCTTGTTTTTCGTTTCTGGACCGATTTCGCCAACTTCCACGGCCGATTCGCCCGAAATCGTCACGATTCAGCATCTAGAGTTGCTCACGTAAGAAAACTAACCCAAAATTCGTGATCAGCGCATTGAATTACCCTGGAAAACACCCTTTTCTTGTTTTTCGTTTCTGGACCGATTTCGCCAATTTCCACGGCCGATTCGCCCGAAATCGTCACGATTCAGCATCTAGAGTTGCTCGCGTAAGAAAACTAACCCAAAATTCGTGATCAGCGCATTGAATTACCCTGGAAAACACCCTTTTCTTGTTTTTCGTTTCTGGACCGATTTCGCCAACTTCCACGGCCGATTCGCCCGAAATCGTCACGATTCAGCATCTAGAGTTGCTCACGTAAGAAAACTATCCCAAAATCCGTGATCAGCGTATTGAATTCCTACGGACTAAACATTTCTGCTATTTTTCGTAGCTCAGACAAAATTTGTAAGACTGAAAAAATGATACCCAGTCAAAATGCTACGAATTTTCAAAAAATGCACAATTTTGACCCAAAAAATGCCCGGGCAAAAAATAAACTAAATTTTCAGAATCTACGGATGAATTTACCCGAGGAAAAATTCTTGTTCAACTGTGAAAGTGTCCCAGCTAAAAATTGAAAGGGCGAACACTTAAAACCAGGTGACAACCCTGCGAACTTTCAAAAAAGCCCAATTTTTACCCCAAAAAGGGGTCGGGGCAAAAAATTAACTCATTTTTCCAAATCTACGGATGAAATTACCCTAGGAAACATTTTTCTTCAACTGTGAAAGTGTCCCAGCTAAAAATTGAAAGGGCGAACACTTGAAACCCGGTGAAAACGCTGCGAACTTTTAAAAATGCCCAAATTTTTACCCAAAAAAGTGGTCGGGGCAAAAAATTAACCCATTTTTCCAAATCTACGGATGAAATTACCCCAGGAAACATTCTTGCTAGACTGTGAACGTGTCGCAGGTAAAAACTGAAAGCGCGAACACATGTTGATTACATACCAGAAAAAAAAAAGAGATAGAAAAATAAGTAACACTGTTTTCAGAATAGGTTTTTCGTGTCTACAGCGTATGAAAAGTAGTCGGATAAAAAATTTTTTCGCGGCTCCAAGCACAACTTTGGGTGTTCGTTTCGTGTGCACAGAACCAAGTTTGTGGCTTATACTATGCTCGCTGGAGGAAGCGAGCAAATTTGAAAAACGCGCGCGACAGGATAACGGCTCATATAAGCGTGAGACGCATATAAAAGGAGGAATATGGCCTTGTGTAAGCAGTGAAAGACTTGGCTCGACAACGCTTTTCAAGTCTCTGATGTGGTACACACGGATACAAGTACATAAGAGTCATATTTTTGCGCCGTTTATTTATGATTTCGGTTGCACATGGCAACCCTCGTACTTTGTATTGTAGACAAATGACCTTTCACATTTGCGGATTTCGGGCATTTAGCGACCACTAAAACTACTAAAATAACAATCAGACTTTAGCTCGCTGACACTGGTTTGTTCAGGACAAATTGTATCGCAGAAGCATTGCGCAACGCAAGGTCTCCTGTGGCAAAGGCAATGACTCACGGGACAGACGGTTTATCCTGCCACACTAGTTGAAGGTGACACCGGTAAAAAAGGTGAAAATCAACGGAAGACAACTCCTTTTTGTCACTGGTGCTGGTGTGTACACAGCGGTGCGTACGTTAACAACAACGAAAAAGCTACATGCAACAATGTTTTGCAATCTCTAATTTTTCTGTTTTTGCACAGAATTTACAGAATTTCGCACATGGCGTGATTTTAGATTAAATCGAAGAGAACAATTAAAAAATAACTTCAAAGTTTTACGCTTTTCAGCAAAACGAAAACGAAAACGAAAACTTTCGGATTCGCTGCCCTCCGGGGATATAGCGACCGCAGGCCACCGAAACCGAAATCGGGCTAAGATCACTGGTGCCCCCAGGACAGAGCGGGGCTTAGAGGCTGCCCCCTCACATGCCGAGGGTATTGGTTCCACGGGATGGTGAGCCGTCCATTCCCCAATCCCACCGGAGTTTGGTACCTTCGGGTTTCCGGAATCGGTGGGGGGCGTGCTTCAAAAAACAAACAAACAAACGCGGCGCAAAAATATGACCCTTATGTACTTGTATCCGTGTGTACCACATCAGATACTTGAAAAGCGTTGTCGAGCCAAGTCTTTCACTGCTTACACAAGGCCATATTCCTCCTTTTATATGCGTCTCACGCATTTTTAGATAATATTCTGACTTTTACATAAGCCCCGAAGGTCGGACCAAAATCACAATTCGTTGGTCACACATTCTTCTAAACCCCGGACAACTCAGGTTTTTCATTTTTCGTTTTTAGGCCGATTTCTCCTATGCCATTTCTACGGCCGATTCCCCAAAATCGTCACGATTCAGTACCTAGAATCGCTCACAAAAGAAAAACTGACCCAAAAGCCGTGATCGGCGTAATGAATTACCATGGAAAACACCGTTTTCTTGTTTTTCATTTCTGGACCGGTTTCGCTAAATTCCACGGCCGATTCACCATAAATCGTCACGATTCAGTATCTAGAGTTGCTCATACAAGAAAACTAACCCAAAATCCGTGATCAGCACATTGAATTACCCTGGAAAAACCGTTTTCTCGTTTTTCATTTCTGGACCGATTTCGCCAATTTCCACGGCCGATTCGCCCGAAATCGTCACGATTCAGTATCTAAAGTTGCTCACGTAAGAAAACTAACCCAAAATTTGTGATCAGCGGATTGAATTACCCTGGAAAACACCCTTTTCTTGTTTTTCGTTCCTGGACCAATTTCGCCAACTTCCACGGCCGATTCGCCCGAAATCGTCACGATTCAGCATCTAGAGTTGCTCACGTAAGAAAACTAACCCAAAATTCGTGATCAGCGCATTGAATTACCCTGGAAAACACCCTTTTCTTGTTTTTCGTTTCTGGACCGATTTCGCCAACTTCCACGGCCGATTCGCCCGAAATCGTCACGATTCAGCATCTAGAGTTGCTCACGTAAGAAAACTAACCCAAAATCCGTGATCAGCGCATTGAATTACCCTGGAAAACACGCTTTTCTTGTTTTTCGTTTCTGGACCGATTTCGCCAACTTCCACGCCCGATTCGCCCGAAATCGTCACGATTCAGCGTCTAGAGTTGCTCACGTAAGAAAACTAACCCAAAATCCGTGATCAGCACATTGAATTACCCTGGAAAAACCGTTTTCTCGTTTTTCGTTCCTGGACCAATTTCGCCAACTTCCACGGCCGATTCGCCCGAAATCGTCACGATTCAGCATCTAGAGTTGCTCACGTAAGAAAACTAACCCAAAATTCGTGATCAGCGCATTGAATTACCCTGGAAAACACCCTTTTCTTGTTTTTCGTTTCTGGACCGATTTCGCCAACTTCCACGGCCGATTCGCCCGAAATCGTCACGATTCAGCATCTAGAGTTGCTCACGTAAGAAAACTAACCCAAAATCCGTGATCAGCGCATTGAATTACCCTGGAAAACACGCTTTTCTTGTTTTTCGTTTCTGGACCGATTTCGCCAACTTCCACGCCCGATTCGCCCGAAATCGTCACGATTCAGCGTCTAGAGTTGCTCACGTAAGAAAACTAACCCAAAATTCGTGATCAGCGCATTGAATTACCCTGGAAAACACCCTTTTCTTGTTTTTCGTTTCTGGACCGATTTCGCCAACTTCCACGGCCGATTCGCCCGAAATCGTCACGATTCAGCATCTAGAGTTGCTCACGTAAGAAAACTAACCCAAAATTCGTGATCAGCGCATTGAATTACCCTGGAAAACACCCTTTTCTTGTTTTTCGTTTCTGGACCGATTTCGCCAATTTCCACGGCCGATTCGCCCGAAATCGTCACGATTCAGCATCTAGAGTTGCTCGCGTAAGAAAACTAACCCAAAATTCGTGATCAGCGCATTGAATTACCCTGGAAAACACCCTTTTCATGTTTTTCGTTTCTGGACCGATTTCGCCAACTTCCACGGCCGATTCGCCCGAAATCGTCACGATTCAGCATCTAGAGTTGCTCACGTAAGAAAACTATCCCAAAATCCGTGATCAGCGTATTGAATTCCTACGGACTAAACATTTCTGCTATTTTTCGTAGCTCAGACAAAATTTGTAAGACTGAAAAAATGATACCCAGTCAAAATGCTACGAATTTTCAAAAAATGCACAATTTTGACCCAAAAAATGCCCGGGCAAAAAATAAACAAAATTTTCAAAATCTACGGATGAATTTACCCGAGGAAAAATTCTTGTTCAACTGTGAAAGTGTCCCAGCTAAAAATTGAAAGGGCGAACACTTAAAACCAGGTGACAACCCTGCCAACTTTCAAAAAAGCCCAATATTTACCCCAAAAAGGGGTCGGGGCAAAAAATTAACTCATTTTTCCAAATCTACGGATGAAATTACCCTAGGAAACATTTTTCTTCAACTGTGAAAGTGTCCCAGCTAAAAATTGAAAGGGCGAACACTTGAAACCCGGTGAAAACGCTGCGAACTTTCAAAAATGCCCAAATTTTTACCCAAAAAAGTGGTCGGGGCAAAAAATTAACCCATTTTTCCAAATCTACGGATGAAATTACCCCAGGAAACATTCTTGCTAGACTGTGAACGTGTCGCAGGTAAAAACTGAAAGCGCGAACACATGTTGATTACATACCAGAAAAAAAAAAAGAGATAGAAAAATAAGTAACACTGTTTTCAGAATAGGTTTTTCGTGTCTACAGCGTATGAAAAGTAGTCGGAAAAAAATTTTTTCGCGGCTCCAAGCACAACTTTGGGTGTTCGTTTCGTGTGCACAGAACCAAGTTTGTGGCTTATACTATGCTCGCTGGAGGAAGCGAGCAAATTTGAAAAACGCGCGCGAGAGGATAACGGCTCATATAATGCGTGATGCGCTGTCCGCTCGCTGACGCTCGCTCGCGCATCCGCATGATTGCTGCAGGCAGTATCATGAAATTCACTTTACCGATCAATCATAAAAATAAATTACTAAATTGGAATGTTTTACGTTCTAAAAAAATCAGTCACTTGGAAAGTGAAACAAACGTTTCTCCACAGAACTTTTTGGGAGTTGCTTCAAATGCTGTAGTTCTTTTTATTCTGGTGGGCAGCCAGTTTGACGATGAACTGAGTTGTATACAAAGATTTGGAGGCACTTTCCTCGTTCCAAACAACAAAAAAATGGAAAACGAAAAAAACCTTTCTCCTTGGCCCGACCGGTGACATAGCGACGTTTTGTGCGAACTCAATGAAATCCGTCTCAATGTGAAATCCGTACGGACAGCAGTGGCATCGTCGTGATTTTCCGCTGGATTTTTCGCCAAAAGCCGCCGCCGAATCAGACATCGCTCCAGAATCAATGTAGAATTGACCACCAAGACCGAGCCGACTCTTGAGATTCATGTAACCGTTTTCCATATTTGTTTGTTTTGTCGTCGTCGTTTTAACGGAGGTGTCTGCTGAGAAAGTTTTTATGTTAAACAATATAAGTGGTCACCCACCGATTTTTGAAAATGAAATGAACCCACAAATATAAACCAGGTTTCTTTCAGTTTTTTTTCGGGATAAAACAGCTATGATTTTGCCAGCTCTCCGCTCCAGCTTGCCAACCCAACCTTAAAACAAACTTAAAAAACAGGCCGACGCCGAACATACCTATTTTTCTTTTGTGCCAGTGCCAGCAGATAAAAAAGTTTTCTTTCAAGCTGCCGTTTTGAATAAATTAATTTGTATCTTCGTCTTTTTTGAATTCTCTTGAACTTGATTCCGTTTTAATTGAAATGATGAAGAAACTGTTGTTGAATATCGCTCCATCACACAGCAACAAGGTTCGCAAAAAATACCTGAAAAAAACTGACCACTTTCAACAACTAGAAGAAACAACACTTGAAGTGAAACACACAAAGTTTGTTGTTTGCTTCACGTTCGGCGTCGGGTGGGTGTAGGGTTGTTAAACAAAAATCGAAATTTAAAAAAAGTGATTAAAAAACAAAAATGCCGATTTTTTGCTAAATTTTGAAAAAGTTTCCTCTAATATGCTCTGAAAACCTCAATTTTGGCACAATTTTTCGAAAGTTCAACAAAAATTTTCTTTGATATCACCTCGTAAAACCATCAACAGTCAATTTTGGACCGTTTTACCGACTGATTTTAGCTTCAACAACATCTGCGATGAAGTTTTTGAGCGTCCCAAAGCTTGGCTTACCATTTCCGATGCAGATAAAGTGACGATTCGCCTCGCAGAGCGTCCGACTGTGCTCGCTGCTCCGTTTGCAAGCGCTACGTTGTCTGGTTGCTGCTTCGTGTCGTGTCGTCGCGACATCATCATCAGAATTGATCGAATTTCAAGCCGGTATGTTTGTCTTCACTTTAGCAGTCAGGATTTGCAACGGCAAAACAAAACGTTGCATTCAAAAAATTTTCGCTTTGATTTGTCGATTTTTCACAAAAACAAAAAGTTAAGTATAGCATAACGGGTGTCAAACAGCATAATACAACATCAAAACAGGCGGAGCAATGTTTCGCAGATATTTGATTGACGAAGCGAAGCAGCAAAGTTTATGGGGCAAAATACCAAAAACTGGTATTTTCAAATTGAATGCACACGTTTGAATATTGGATTTTTGGCGGTTTAACCAAAGTGTTTAGTGATTTTTATCGCACGGGACAGACGCACACCAAAACTTTGTCGAATGAGACATTTACAATTCACTGATGCAATTCGACTAAGAGCAAAATGCGCAAAGCGCTAGCTCGAAAATTCTTTTTGCCTGAAACTGTTCACAAAATTGCTTTGCCATCTTTTTTGATCAAAGTTACAAACTCAATATATTCTATTTCCAACTCCAGCATTTTGAGTTGAGAATTCAGAAGGTCAAAAATTACCGAAATTTGAACTGGAATCAGCAGCGCACGAGACTTTTTTTAAAATTTTTCCTTTTATCAGGTAAGGGGAAGGTCACTTTGAATAGCAACAGATGAAAAAATGTGATCCTCGCAACAGTCAGTCGCCAAAACTCAATGATTTTACAGATGAATGAGAATAATAAATAATAACATTGCTTCATCAAACACAGATAAAGTGCAACGCTGGCTACACACATACAACACATGCACAACAACACAAACAAACACAAAACAAACACAATAAAAAATATCACGATGCACGCGTCAGAAATTACAATGGAAACACAAAGGTGAATCCAAGGTCCGAGATACACGTAAAAATGTCAATGGAGAGGAGGGTCAGAGCAAAGCAACAGTGCAAATTTTGGAATTTTTTTGCAAGACATCCTTACAGTTTTAAGGTAGGATCGAATTTTTGACAAACGTTTCAAAAAAATTTAGAGGACGATCCGTGAGTCGATCAAGCAAGATTCGGTCAGCTCAAAATTTGACTTTCTCCTGCGGATAAGACACCCCCTGTATTGTGGGGGATCGGCAGATACGCACAAAAAAGTAAATTCCGCAATTTTTCAGCTCAATCTGATTATTCTGATGCGCCACAATGGTCTTTAAATGGAAATTGACAGAAATCTTGAAATGTGAAAATAAAAAAAATGAGCAGGATTATCAAGCGTAGAAGACAAAGAAATTTTTAAATTTTAAAATTGAAAATTTGCAGCGCAATCGAAAATAAACGTCAAATAGTGAGTTTCCCTCGACCTTACTCAAAATATCAAGCTGGTCAATATATTCTAACCAATTTTTTGCTTGTTTTCTGAAAAATTTTAAATGACAAAACAACAAAAAATAAACAATCAACCAAAAAAGTTTAGAGTAACTTGATATGTTCAAACCACAATGCCATTTGCAACAGCCGTCATTGACCCAATGCTTTTTTATAAACTGAATTTTTTGAGTAACGAAAAAATCTCACCAGAAAACTTCCTCAGCTTACATTAAAAACAACTAAACATTTGCCAGATAACAAAATGCTTGTATCAGCTATATAAGATTACATATTTCTACATCATGCTGAAGAACTAAGAAAACCTTACGTTTGCTTTTGCTTTCGACAAGTAGTTCAAGTTATTAGTACACAAAACCACTTTGTGTATATACTTTATTTATTTATGAGAATTATCTTCGCTACACTCAAAACAAACCAGATTTTCTGAAAAACCGATACCATTTTTCTAGAATTACTTTCAGTTTTTCCTAGTCAACTATAGTTTTTGCGGTGCGATACTGGAGGAAAAAATGGATTTTTGGCCCATGTGTGCAAACGACAAAAATTCGTAATACCCATTTTTACGGCAGTTCAGCGGATTTCAATGATTGATTTACATAAAATGTTTACAAAAAATTAGAAACCATATAAAAGTAAGTAATAAAAGCACATAAAAGTTGGCGAAGTTTGCACATAATACCACCCACGTGTACTTAGATCTGGATGTGCAGGGTGGTCGAACAATAAAACGGAACGAATGATTATAAAAAGTTCGTGATCCAATGGACATGCAGGTGCAGGAATGTGCAAAAATACTGGCACCAGTTTTCTGCCACAAATTTACTTTCAATGACACCACAAACAAACACCACCATCTTACGTGTAAGCTAAACCTGTTTCTCGAAAATCGGTTCGTTCTATTATTGAGAGTCGTTGAAAACTACCACAAGTTGTGCGACTTTTTATTGACAAAAGGTAACAACAATAAAGAGTCAACAAGTGAGTAGATAATTGTTCAGATTCATAGACTAAATGCTGCTGAACGAACGAATGGTCTGATAACACAATGAGAAAATTATGAAAAACATTGAAGCACACGAAAAACTGTATGATGTTTCATTGTGCCATTTCGCACTTTCAGCCAAATGAAACCGAAAGAAATTTTTTGAGTTGACAAAATGTTACAGCATAAACTCACGAGATTATTAGGGCTGTCAAAGCAGTATCTGCTAGCTAATCGCTGATGGTAGACCTGTTGAGTCATAAACAAACACTATTTTGTCAAACCAAACAAAAGGTTTGTTTATTTTGAATAAAGTGAATGGTATTCAGAGTTGATGAGCTTTCGACGTTTTGACCTGATTTTCAGCAGCGTGCATATTTTGATAAAGACGGTAGAAATAAAGCTCAGTCAGAAAAGACATACCTGAAAGCAATCTTCAAGTATTGTGCACTCTTTTTCTGCACTTTTAAAAAATAATGTTTCAAGAAGTCTGCGGAAAAAGATGTTGGCCCTGAAACCACATTAACTCATTAATACAAGCTATAAAATACGGTGTAACGTACAAAGCAATAAGTGAATGACACACAGCGGACACTGCACTAAAAAATGAATGGATTTTGCAGACTGAGTGAGTGATCAGATACATCAAAGTCATCAAACATCGTGAACGCACTGAGAATTGCCAAAAAAAGTTCATAAAAGTAACTTTTTCCAAAAAATGTATACTTCCTGTTTTTGCCTAAAAAATCCAAGGCGCTAGTCAATAATCAAACGTAGAGAGATACCTATGCAAAAGTGTAAACAAAACATACAAAATCACCAGCAAATAAAAAGCCGCTTTTCGTGTTGTTGGTATTGGTGAACAAACAAAAACATGCTGTTGGCTTGGCCGCTATCAGCAGTTTTCTTCATTTGACAAAGCGGAGCATGTTTTTTTAAAACAGACCAATTCGTGTAGACGTAGAAATGTTCTTTTTGACAATTATTTTTAAACAAAGTTCGTCAAAATACACAAAGCCAAAACACTGTGAAACTGAACGGGTGGTAGAAAAAGAAAATCAAAAAAAGTAAAACCGTTAAAAGCCAAATAGTGACCATCGTATTTTTTCGTTGTGCAAGGCCAAAATACTAAAAAGATAACAGGAAAATGCAACAGTGTTCCAGCGCAGTGTGTCATGCTGTAACGCTGTGAAAGAACGAAATCGGTGAATAATATAAAAGAAAATAACAGACATAATAAAAGTGCACGAATCTTTCTGACGGCCGTTGTTGTATGGTGGCCACCCACCAGGCAGCAAGTAATCCCTCTCAGTCTCACCCTAGGTGGCAGAACTTGAATTGTTATGTTGAATGTTGTGGTCAGTATTTTGTGAGGGTGGGCGCATTCGATGGATTCACAATATCCAATCAATGAATAAAGTGAATAAACAAGATATCGATTGGTGTGGCCGGTGATCTGTGAAACTGTTCGGTAACAGTTCCGTTCGCGAGGTTGTCAGTAAAACTTTTGTTTCTGTTGTTTCAAACGGTCAATTTCAAATCAAAATCTTCAAAGTTCAAGAGCTCCATTTGAAAAATACAGATATCCCCATTTCCTCAAAAAAATGCGAATGATCTGCTTTTGAAAATGCAAAGAAAAACAATTTGAAAAAAACGGAAGCATCCTCAAAACACTCCGCGGTCAGACGAAAAACACCCAGAAACTTTCTGAGCCTGAAGCAAACCATCGTACAAGGTGCAGATGCAAAATGCTGAGCAAACAATATGAGCGAAATTGTCGGCTCGGCCCCGTCAATTTGCGGGTGCGCACACTCAAATGCTGCAGCTCTTGAATCCAGTTCTGCACACGATCCTCAAAATGGTTGTGTTGCACTTGCAGTGAGGAAAATGTGAAATAATCTGGATATACATAGGTGCTCACATACCAGCACAATAAAACCACGAGCAAGAAAGATGAATTTTCTCCGGGGAAGAATTTTCGCTTGTGAAGAAATAGTGTCAGCCAGGTGCGCATCATTTGCAAATAACATCATTTTGCTTGCGGAATAAATTCGTGTGTGAACAAATTGCAAGTACAAACCGCGCTGGATAGCAGATGTTTTGCAGTTTCGCATTCAATTTTTTATGTTAACCAACAGGACACAGACCACATGCTTTGTTTCTTCCTGTTTGCACTCAAAACCCACGGGGCTTTCTGAGCAGCACTAGCACTGCTGCTGTTTGTTACTTTTAAAGTTCGGTTTTTTTTAATTTAAAAAAAAATTAACATTGCGTTTGTGAAATTGTTTTCATCAACTCAAACACCGAAACATTACTTTTTTGTACTTCTCCATTCCAGCACGTGGAATCTTCGGTCTACAAAACCGATTCTGCAAAATGAAGAAATCAACGAACACAAATTCAAACTGCACAATCATGTTGTGTTGACTCAGTTCATGGGTTGTGTTTTGCTGCAACATGATGGACGGGTTTCAGGAAACAACCAATCAGCGGCCTGCAAAATCAGGCTAGTTTATAGCTGTATTTTTTAAATAATCACAACTGCATATCAAGCAGTCATCATCTTCACAAACTCCTCGTAGTCAATATGACCGTCGCCATTGATGTCGACCTCGCGGATGATTTCGTCGACCTGCACAAATCGACAAAATTTAAAATAAAAAACAACTATTTTGTGCTGTAATGAAAAGCTATATCAGAGAATCCGAAAAAGCTTGAAATAAAGCCCAAAAATATCGAAAATTTTCAACTTTTGCATTTTGAATTTTGAAAACGAAATTTGCCAACGTTCATAATTGTTGAACTGCTATAAAAAACTAAATCCCGAAAACCCCATAAAGTGCGACCTCATCATTCGTGAGCTGCTCGCCCATGCTGGTCATGAAGTAGCGGAATTCGTCTGCCGTGATCACTCCGTTGCCGTCACGGTCAAACACTCGGAATGCTGCGCGGATCATGTCGCTGTCGTTCTCCTAGTGCAAGTAACAATGATGTTACTTTTTTGGTTTATTCATTTCCAGCTGCGTTACACCGCTTATTCGCAAGCCTGGATGAATTTATTCCTCGTTTTCCCTAACAACACGCTAAAAAAGGTGTCCGAACATGCGCCCGGTCTCCCGTCCGTCTGGGTGTGTCGCGTGGTATCCCGGAAATAAAAATGACTCAAACAAAGCGGGACAACCTGTCGGAGAGGACAAAGGGAAACCTGTTTCGATATACGTTCATTTGAGCGAAGCTAATTAGTTCACCTTGCATAGCCTCTTCATCATGAGACAAAACTCCTCGAAGTCGATGCTTCCCGAGCCGTCGACGTCGACCTCATTGACCATATCCAGCAGCTCTTGCTCAGTTGGATTCTGTCCGAGAGCACGCATCGCAACGCCAAGCTCTTTCGCGTCGATCTCGCCCGAACCGTCCTGTGGTTTCTTATTTATTTTAACTTTTTCAAAGTTCTTGAAAGCAATTCGCGTAGACGTAATCTGTCTGTACGCTGATGTTAACATGTTGAACCAGTTTCATGTCGTGCTTCAATTTCAGCTTTTTAAATGAAAAGCTCCTCGAAGAAACCGTTTTTTCCGTTGCTTCATGGTGAACAAAGCTTCTTACAAACCTGGCACGAACCTTATCAAAGAGCGTAAACGCCTCCCTGAACTCCTTCATTTCATCGTCGCTGACCTCAGATAAATTGAACGGTTTTTCATTCTTGCTTTTACTTTGAATTCGTTGAAAGCGTTCGAATTCGCGCTGTTTGTCGCTTTGCATTGTTTTTCTTCACGTACAAAAATATTTGCTTATTTTAACTGTTTTAAAATTGGTTTCTCAAATTTCAAGATTAACATCAGTTGTCATAAGAAGCAATTGTTGCAAAATAGTGCTGGCTACATTATTGCGCAACACTGATGATTCCGGTCGGTTATGAATATGAGAAGCGCTTTAATAAAATCATAATTATTAAAAAGTCAACGGCGTCCGCAATACGATTAGGCGAGTTCTGGTTAACCCTGAAAACGAACATCGGTGTGTAATAACATGTACCTAGTGATGAACAATAAAACTGGCTCTTACTTCACTGAAAATAATAAACAAAATATGCAAGATCAAGATGACGACTACGATTCGAAATCACAGAAGAATTAAAAACGGCACAACATCACAACAACTTCTGGGCTTGCATTCTCCCAAACTCTGCGGATTTGTGAAATAAGTAAATAAGTTTTAGCGCAGAAGAGCAAAAACTTTAGCTACACAGGTTACACATATTTGAACTTTTGAAGCCACAGTTGAAACGTGATGAAAACAGCACAGGTGGCCCAGTGTGTTTGCAAAGTGCACACTGAAGCAAAACTGCGCAAAATACTCGCCTTGCAGAACGGCTAGGTGCTGGCTACAATGTATTTGGCAATGGTGTGAGAGCTTTCTGAGGAAATAATTTTCCCTGCGTCAAATAGATTGCTTTACAACCATGAAGGTGCCTTGGCGTGTGCTGTGTGGGGTTCAAAAAACTTTTACACAGTGCTCAATATGTTTTTGACTTCATATTTAGTTTTTCAATCTTGTGGTGGAACCGGAGCGTTTTCAAAAAAATACTCTGGAAAACAACAACAAGTACATACGTAGTACCAATGTTGCGTTGCACCGGGATGCATTTGAATCAACAATATTGGCCAAAAACGCACAACAACAATTTCTGCACTCCAAACTTTTGAAACTTTAAAGTTTTGCCTTATAATCGGTTGAGTGATTTACGAACTTGATGGACAAGATTGAACTTTTAGTAGTTAAATAGTTTTAAGCAGGAGCAAGTGTGCTCACTGTTCATGAAATTTCTGCCACAAAATTTTGAATAAAGTCAAGGCCAAAACCAATAAATGTGGTTTTCTTCCTGAAATCAATCTTTTTCAAATCAGAGTTTGTGATTGTTTATTTTTGCGGTAAAATCAAACAGCTTTCTGTTTCTTCAACCGCCGCAATGCATTCGCCAGCCACATCCTAAAAAACAGATTTTTCCGCAATTTTTGCTGCACAAAAGTTTTCTGTCTTATTTAATGGAAAGCAAATATTTTTTTGTATCCATCCCTCCAGTATCTGATGTCAGTTTTATGTTTGTTTTGTTTAACTATATACAACTAAAAGCACCCGATTAGGAAGACGAAAAACAGTCAACAAGCAAAGTGCACATCATTAAATTAATGATCTCAATTGATTAAAAAATACATTGAAAGCCCATTCAAGGCTTTTGCTAAATCAACTCCCAAGACAACAGTGTCCTGCAGAGTTTCAGTTGGGCGAGAATCAAAGTCCTTCAGAGCGCCTTGCATATTAATCAATGGACCTTTAAAAAAGCACGAAAAATTCTCTTTCGCACATCAAATCTCTTCATTTCAAAATCCCCTCCACGACATTGCCGTTGATTGGCTGTCTGTAAACCGCTGGATATTGCCGCTGATAGGCGAGCGCAATGCTGCGCTGGACACGTTGCTCTCGTTCCAATTGTTTGGTGTAACTGAAATGGGAAAAGTGAAAGTCGGCGAACATTTTCTGGGTTGTACCCACATTTCTTTGTGTCTGGGTGGGTGCGGTAAGGCCAGATCATACTGACGAATGCTGTCGTATGTCGACTCAAAGGCACGTCTCTTGGACGGTGACGTGACGTGACGTGACGTGACGTGACGTGACGTGACGTGACGTAACATGACATAACGTGACGTGACGTGACGTGACGTGACGAGACGTGACGTGACGTGACGTGACGTGGCATGGCATAACGTGACGTGACGTGACGTGACGTGACGTGACGTGACGTGACATGACGTGACGTGACGTGACGTGACGTGACGTGACGTGTAGGTATACACCAGTATGAACCCTTGTTGTGGTCGCCAATCATAATCCGTTCAGATTCAAAAACGCAACAATGCGTGTTGACTATTCCTGCGGTTATCGAATCAGCAAATGCGGACCTCAGATCACTCACCCGGTTTTCATGTTGTACACCATGAAATCGACAATCTGTTTCCAAACGTGTTGTTCGTGCGCCGCCTTCTGAAGTCGAGCCTGCCGTTTCGCAATCGGACTAATCCAGTCGCGTGCAGTCACGCTGTTTGACCTGCCACGCAACAGCAACTGGTGATTATGATTGGTTTGTAAACAGTAACAGTTCAAAATTACTTGTGTCACCTGCCACTTCGGACACTGGCGAATATGTCCAGCATTCGACGTGCGAACTCGTCCCAGAGCTCCGCCGTGAAGCCGTCCTCGCTGAAATGGTTTGGGGAACGTTTTATGGCGAACATAAGAACTCGATTTTTTGTCTGTGAAAACGAACAGTAAATTTTTAGCATACCGCAGTTCCAAATGGCGTGCACCGAGTTCTTGGTAGAAGTCAGCTAACATTTGCGGCTCTCGAAGGCCTTTCACAGTGTCCTCTAGAACCTAAAGTACGGAACGAACATTTCCACTTTATTTCCAGAAACTCAAAGTTTTGTTTTTTGCAAAAAAATACAAACATTTATTAGCGGCGCATCTAACTTTTGTGAAATTCGTACAGTGTGCCTCCAAAAACGAAGTGTCACCAGTTTGCTGCTGTATGCTGTCGAACACTGCACCGATTGGGGCACTCGATTGAACGACGTCCTGCCAAATATTTTTGTTTCATAAGTGAACAAGGAGCCTGTAAGCAAATGAAACATTGAGAACGACACGTTCGAGACTTTTTCAAGAATAAAAAACCGAAATCTCGCCAGGTGAGCAATATTGGGGCCCCCAATTTGGTGGGTTTGCAAGTCAAAGGCCAGCGAAAGATCTCCTGGAAGTCCCCTGTTACCGCAAAATCTACCCTGGAAAGCCCAGTTCTCAATTATAAGCATTCAAACCCAGCTCGTGCGGTGGTCCACTGGAACGCACAGGTGAATTGAATAAATTGAAATTCGATTGTGTACTGTACCCTAAAATACGACCGTCCCGACGTCGATGGTTGATGCAAATGTTTGGCATAAAACGTTTGTATTTCAGTGATCTCCAGTGTCGTCAGTGTGAACGACTCTCCATGAGCGATTTCGAATGTGTGCGTTTCAGTGTCCAAGTGCGTTGATTTCGCATGCGAATGTCCAGGATGGTTTCCCATGATTGTTTTCGGAAAAAGGCACTTTTCAAAACCTTGAGTGAGGTATTGATGTTTGTTTAGGATTGCTTGCTAGTTGCACAGATTTCTAAAAATGAGTATATTTGTTGATTTGCCCGCAAACAAACCAATAAGCGCGAGTCAACGGTTTATTTGAGTGGATACAGCACGGAAATGAAAAACATGACCAAGAGTCAGATCTGGCCACTGACCATCTTGGTCAGCTTTTTGAGTGACGAAAGCAACTCTCATTAAAAAGTGCACATGAAAAATGTACTTTAACATAATCGTAGTTTCAATCGCAGTGCTACAGAAATGAAAACACTTTAAACCGCCATAAAACCTGCAGTTTATGAAACAAACAACATGTTGATTGAAGTTGAAACCCTAGATGACTTGGTCAGCCACTTATGGTTTGAAGATCTGAAGTTTTTAAGCACACCCAAAAAAGATTGACCGGCGTCACAAAACCGGAAAATACAGGTTATCGTTTTTTATGATCACTCCAACATTCCTTGAACTTTCTGGCGATATGGAGTTCAAAAAGCAATAAAAACCGGGAAAAACTTCTCTCTACATCTTGTCATATCAGTCTCAGAAAATATCGCTAGAAGAAATGTTACTCGTCTACAAATTTAGGAAAATAAATTTGCATGCTGCGCACAAAAAAATTTAATCATGTTTCTGCACTGCAACTCAGCTAAACTAATTTTCTTGCTTCAAGCAAGTCAACGCACATGAAAGCCACAAACTTTTTTCAGTTTTTTTAGAGTTTTTCCAAAACATGAAAAACAACGGGAGTAAAAACCAGTAATTTTTTGACACCATTTCATCAAATCAAAACAACAAAGCCACGGAAGTTTTGCATCATTTAGATGAATATTTTTGAGCAAAAACAAACTTTCTGCTTCTCCACTGCAAACTTTCGCAAAGAAAACAGTTTTGACTTCAGGAGCACACAAAAAAAACGGAAATGTTGGCGCTTGTTTCGTTATTTCAAAGCTGTGCTGCTGGTACAAGGAACTTCAAAGCTCTTTTTATGCAAGCTTATAAAGCACATTTTTGGTTATGTTCTTGGGAAATGTTGTCGTCCGCGGCACAGAAATAAGCAGATAAACGCAGCTTCTTTGGAAAACTTTGAAATCATCACGTGCTTAGAGTGAGCAGCAGCGGAGGTTTTGTTTGTTAAAAATTTTTGGTCTATTTTGTCCGAGTGCCGTAAACTGGTTTTCTAAAACCACTGCAAATTTTTTTTAAAGTTTTCAAGCAGGCTACGAGGCCTGGAACTGTGTGTGTGTGTGTGTGTTTGCTTGCTTGGCAGCTTTTTTATCATTGTTACGTCATTGATTTCCAACAAGGTTCAATTGGAGTGTTTTTTTTTAATTTTGCATATGTATAACAAACATGACGTTGGTTATCGCTTTATCAAAAAATATAAAAAAAATTTAACACAGCGTCTTCACTTTGCGCATTTGCATGTCGACGGTTTGGCGCAACCCCCTTCGGTGGCGAAATATCGTGCACACCATTTGCGGCTGAAAGGTCTTGGAAATAATTGAGCAGGAAGGCTTATTAAAAATAAAAAAGTGATGTGATTTTCAAATTTGAATACATACAATGTAGCAATAAAACTTGAATTTCTGGCCGAGTACCTACAACCTGTATTTGTAAAATTGTTCGCTGTTTTTGCCGAATCTTACTTGCTGCATTGTTCCGAGCATGGCAGAGAGTTCGTCTGATCTGGAGTGACTGAAAAAAAAGAATTTGATCAAAGTTCTCCGGAATATTTTTAAAATCAAACAAACATGCTCATAGTTACTCACATACCGTAGTGCAGAAACCATCAGGAGGAACCATGCGCTTATTACATGCATTTGTTAAGAAAACGTTTGCAAACCTTGACGACCTGAAGCGGTTGTATCAGCTGCCCACCCAGTGTTCGGATTGCCATATTTGTTGACGTTGCTGCCCCCGTAAGGATGTGACTGAGGTGGCGAAGGTGGAGCAGGGGGAGGCAGCCATTGCCCCCACGCCCCCACAAGGTTTTCTGCGGGCAAAACCAGAATAAGCAAAGTGCAAACAGCAAAGCACCACTTTCTTACATGTATGTATTTCATATTTTTCAGCGGACTGCTACAGGTTTGAAAGAAATTGTCTAATTTTTTGATCAACACAATGAACAAACTGAACCGCATTTCGAAGAACCTGTTTTTGAACATTTATTCATTTTGTTTTGTTTTTTGTTTGTAATATAACACAATATAACTTTGTTTTTCATCTCCTTATTTTCTTTTCGTTTTACAGTAGCCGCTGGGTCATAACAGAATGGACGTTGTATGTATTTGCAAAAAAGTGTTGGTTGGTTTGAAAAACATTGCTTTGTTTTTTTAATCGAAACCCCACCCAACAATCCATGAATTTGGTTTTGCACGCATGCAGGAAAAACAACCAAGAATATCGTTTTTATGACTGAAAACTGCGCAGCTGCTGTGTGGGACGGACATCTGCCCAGCAGGCGCAACTGACGTGTAAGAACCAGTCGCTGGATGATTTCGGTTGTTTTTATCCGAGTGTTTTTTGAGTCGTCGACGATGTTTTTCAAAATCGAAGGCATATATGGGCTTGATACTTAATCGAAGAACGCTGCAACGGACTATCCTGGAGATAAAACTGCGCAGAAACACATGCTAATAAAAACGAATGCTTGCGTGACTTGCTGGCATCATCGATGTGAAAAGGAAAAGAGACTGTGATTGAGAAAAAACGTGAAAATCTCTTATTGTTTGTCCTAAGGTTTTTAGCTGAACGAAAACAACGATTTTGGCCTACTGAGTACAAAAACTTAGGATTCTTTCAGTTTGTTTTGTTCTGTTGATCAAATGTTGGCTTTAGTGGCATTTCTAATTGAGTTTTTTAATGTTCTGAGAATTCATTTTACGTGCCACACAAATCTGTTATCATTTTATGTTATCACCCGTTCGTAATTGTTATTTCATTTCAACTGCATGGCTAGCAGAAAGAAGGTGAACAAATACAATAAATTATCCATATTCATCAGAATTCACTGTAATTTCAAATCTGGAACGCCGAAACAAACGAGATTTGAAAGTAAAGCCTCATCAATAGGGTTGTTAAAAAAAACAAAAATCGTCATTTTTGTTTTGTTTTTTTTTAAATTTTTTTTAAAAAAAAATTTCAAAAATCAAAGTTGTGCTAAATCAATCAGGGAGTCCGAAGAACCACATATGATATGCAAGCGCCTCCCGAATGACACCCGTATGGCGGAACTTTGCAGATTTTGTTTTGGTGACCTCAATTACCCCTTTTCCAAACCGTCACCATGCCTCTTCTTGTGTTTTGACCTCCAAAACGTCACTAATTGTCCCCAGCTAAGCTAATGCTAAAGTGAAGACAAACATACCGCCTTGAAATTCGATCAATTCTTCTGATGGTGTCGCGACGACACGACACGAAGCAGCAACCAGACAACGTAGCGCTTGCAAACGGTGCAGCGAGCACAATCGGACGCTCTGCGAGGCTAATCGTCACCTTATCTGCATCGGAAATGGTAGGCTAAGCTTTGGGACGCTCAAAAACTTCATCGCAGATGTTGTCGAAGCCTAAAATCAGTCGGTAAAACGGCCCAAAATCGACTGCTAAAGGTTTTACGAGGTATAATCAAAGAAAATTTTTGTTGAACTTTCGAAAAATTGTGCCAAAATTGAGGTTTTCAGAGCATATTAGAGAAAAAATTTTTGAATTTTTTTTTTTAAAAATCGGCATTTTTGTTTTTTTTTAATCACTTTTTTTTTAAAAAAAATTTTTTCATTTTTGTTTAACAACCCTACTCATCAACACCATGCATGCGGCGGCGGCACCATTGCAAAAAACAGGAAATTAAAAAACGACATAAAACTAATAATCCAAAAGCCAACACACACTGACTGAATGACTGAAAAAAAACATGTGAAAAGCCCTTGCGAAATGCAATGCCAAATTAGTATTAGTTTATTCTGTGAAATCGTCCGCTCCCCCGCTCTGCTTCAGATTTTCTGCTCCAGTTAACATCGGAACCGTAAAAAACGCCGCGCTGTCCATGTCACATTATCAGACATTATCAAAGTCGAACCTTACATATTCTGGTCTTCAGTTTCAACATTATTTATATTGTTGGTATTATACTGTAAGTTTCTGTAAAGTTAATTAGTGCTCACAACGCAGAAAACTGACATCTAAAACATTGTCATGTTTGTGTAGCATGCCAAGAGCTCGTGTGGCCTGTTCCCTCATGTCACACAGTTCGTACATCAAATTCCATTTTGCCTTTTATTTTCTCGTATATAATTTGCACTTCTGAGGGCAAAGTTTTGTGCCTCTGGGGATTTAGTCATGCTTTTTGAAAAGTAATAAATTGAAGACAGCTTGGCCAGATGCAGAGCCTGTTCGTCAAAGCTTGTTATCCACCTTGATCCGACGAAGATTGCCGTTGTTAGCCAATTATCGTCGAGCTCTGATTATTCGTTAATGAAAAATAAAATTGGAAACTTCATTCAATTAGTTCAGGATTCGTGATTTGTTTGCTGTGCACAGCTGCGATTCAACCGTTATTTCACTGCGGGTTTACCGTAAGCTTGACTGAAGATTGAATGAGCTCCACTGTTTTTTTTAACTCAACCAATGATTTCCAAATCGTTTTATGAAAAAGAAAAACTTTCAAAAAGTTGCTGAAACAATCCAACGATTAGTGAACAACAACGACACAGCATGAATTCGATTCGTCGTGTCTGTTCATTGCCGCCGTCTAAGTGCAATCGGCTGAGCACCAAGAAAGATGATGACAAAAGCGACAGCAAGACGGCACAGATCAACGAAGAAGTGACCAGTGAGAATGAAGCGCGAAATGCGCACGCCGACGAGCCACAGGAGGAGGCGAATCTGGAGACAACGATTTTCACGCGAATGCAGCTCGCGAGACGAAGCTCAATGACGCTGCGTCGGCCGAGTTTCTCAAGTCTAGGCAGCAGCTTTAGACGACGGTCTGCACGGAGCCGGTAATCGGAGTGTTTCGAGTTTGACTGCATCGACATTTTGATTTACTTTTTCAAATAAAACTAAAGACGATCAAGAAGAACTAAAATTAAATAAAAAAAGATTTTAATGAACAAAAATATTGATGAAATAGGACTATAAAACTTGGTGTGCCATTTGTTCACGCTTCCAAATGTGTTAATCTGTGATGCTATACGTTTGGTCACAAATAGTTTCGGTCGAGAAGAAACAATTTCCGAAACAAAAACTCCCGGCTCAATCAACAATCAACCAATATACCAGCATGTCAAAGCGACCGTTCGATTTTTATTAGAAAGAAACAAAACATATTTTTGCAGAAGCCTGAAGCGTCGTCGATCGTCACGCGCCAGTCTACTCGTCAAAGTTGACAACACAAAGTGGCTGGTCGACTTGACCGCAGCGAACATCCGAAATATTCGAAAGTGTTTCCCCGAGAATCTCGAGTTCCAACGTCATTTTGGCATGGAACTATTGGCGAAGTTGCAGGACAATTTGGATGCGGACAAGTTTTTACTGTTCAATAACGCCAACAACGCGGGCGATAACACGCTCGGCGTTAGTACGTCCATTGAAACATCAGGCTGCCAATCAGGAGCCGTCCGCAGTGAGTTTCATCGAGTTGACCAGTCGGCAGCCACGTTCACTGTCGTTGTCGTTCGACAAGCGACGGATGAGCTTGCGACTGGCGGGAGAGAGCAATCAGAATGCGAAACAAGCGACGATACAGACGGTCAGTTTGTTCAGAGGAAGTGCTTGACGTTCATATCAATTGGTCAAACTAGTGAACGCTGATTTCATTTGAGTTGATTGTCAATTGATATCAATGCACCAAAGTCAGCAATCCTACCACATAAATCAATCCTGCAGCTAGAAAATCAAAAGCGAATTTTTGACAATTTTTTTTGATTTTTTACCATTTTCAGGCAACAAAATGTTCAGCAGTGATTTCGGGAATTTTGGCGAATTACCCAATCGAAAGTCGACGTTTGACAATCATTTGAAGTCGATCATGGTCAATTGCAAACAGACGTGTCCTGATGTGGACCAGGAAATTGTGGTCGTCGTCTCGGAGACTGTTTTTGGTCGGATAGACAATGTTTCATAATAACACACCAGTGTTGATTGTTTGCCTTTGATGGCACCGGTATGTGTTGGTATCGGACAGAGACACTGGCAACTGTTACACCGTTTTGTCAGTTATGCCATAAAAAGTTTCTTTTTACAAGTTCAAACCAAAAAATATCTCAAAGAACGACTGAACATTGTGAAACAGTCTCAAACGACAAGAGAAAATTGTACTTGCAGCAAACAATGAGCGAGTTTTTGACGACGAAATATCCGACATATGTAGCCAAGCTGACGACATCGACATCAACGAGCGATGCCGTGCGATCAGCCTCTGGACGCAGTTGGTCTCCTACTGTCATCAGCGGTTTTGCGAAGCCGCGTTCAATAACTGAGAATTTTTGAAAAGAGTTGTCTTTTGATCACTATATTTTTGTTTTGTTCCGCAAGAGCTGTTTTGTTAAAAAAAATTTATTTAGTGCATAAACATGTCATTTACAAATTTTCGGAAAACGATCTCATGAAAAACGATATAATGACGTTGAAACATTAACACAGCAAAATACTGTGCTAGAGATAAGACAGAGAAACATGAGGCTAAAATAAAGTTCGGTCACAAAGAATGAACGTCAACTCGATAAGATTAAGCAAAAATTTTCTGATAGTGTCCACTCGTTCATTTCAAAACCGCGCAACGTTCACAACTTCGACGACATCAATCCCGTTCGTCGATAGAAGTCTCCAGTGCGGAGCGGTGGAAGCGGTGGCGACTTTTTCATCATTGTCTTAGTGGCGGTGGTACCAATTCTGTCGTTTCCACCACTTTGAATGGCTGTCAGCCCGGAGGTGGTTTTGGCGGAACCGGCGGTGGCGCTGGTTTCGCCTGGTTGGCACTGTCATCTGGCTTGTCCATGCTGGGCGACGGCATTCCACTGACGGTCACCGTCACTTCGGTTAGCTCGTTTTCGTTCTCAGTCGACTCAGAACAAGTCGACGTTCTCGTCGTCGTTGTTGT
>JASANC010002254.1:0-40826 GCA_030248135.1 Theristus sp. LFF4_11 | reverse complement strand
TAGTATTGTTTCGAGTGAAATGAGGTCACTTAATGGGAAGGTATTTGTTTAAACGTTGACTTATTATTATTAGTTTAAACTAGATACCTAATGGGCCGTGGCAACCTTATGGACCTGAATATTATATCTTATGTGTTTTTACCGTCTGCGACAGACAGACTTAAAAACGTATTTTTTTAAATCGATTAATGTTTTTTTGTTCAGTGAAGACTCATAAACATATGTTCTGATCGGTTTTGACAAGATCTGTTACTAAATTGATGATTATTGGTTTTGTTTGATTATAAAAGAAAAATATTTTTGTCAACTTTGGAAAATGTCATTCACAAAGCAGGGGTTATTTCCGACTTAAAAATTTAAAAAAAAATCTGAAGTTAAAACTTCGGAAACTAGATTAAACAGACACCATTTTCAAAGTAATCGTTGAATTAGTACCTTTGTTGCACATGAGTTTTAAAAAACGACGTTGGTTTTTGTTGAATGGTGTGACACTCCCAGATACAAAAACTTTTTTTTCAAAAAAACTAAAACATAACTTTCCTTTTATCATCAACAACTGAGTTTTGGCAACGAAAACAAGCGAAAGGTTTAAACACACACAAAAAAACGAAGATATCATTAAAATATCATTAACGATATTCAGACCGATAATGTGTGAACAACATTGTGCGATTGTTGGATTAATCAACTAAAAATCTTCGGCAATCAAATTCTGTTTCTAAACCAATCGATTACTTCCGCTATAAGTGTCGCGATTTTCGCACTTGATTATAGAGCTTTTGATGAACAAGATTTTTTATTATACCTTTATAAACAAATGTACACACAAACCTACCTGCTTCAAACTTGTATCAAACGTTGCCGGCAATACCTGTGCTTCACTCAGCATTTGATTTAAACCATAAATTTTCTATGGACACGTGTCCAAATCTCACGAAGAACAATCCGGATTTCTTATACAATGTGTGTAACCAACAAACAATATCTTAACTACCATGTTTCACTTACACATCAAGTTCTCCCTGTCGTAATCATTGAAAATCTCATTTTTTCACCCTGCAGACAAAACAAACAACACTGAGTGGAATTCTGCTTTCAACATATTGCTTTGATTGATGTTATGAATGCAATATCGTCCAACACGTGTAAACTCATTGACAACAGGACTGATAATAATGACCTACAATACCAGACTACATGTAATCTCAAAAATAAAAGTCTTACGTCATTCACTCATTTCGGGATGTACGCTCAGGAAAATGGGTAAAAACGGTTTGTCCCGGAAATTCAGAAGTTTTCAGAAAATTGCATGTTCAAAAAACAATAACGTTCACATAATGACAAAAACGTGGCTCAAAAAACGACGTGAAATGCTATGAGAACCCTCCGTGGATTGTTTAACAGAAGTCAACAAACTAAAAAACACGTCCCTCGGCAATTGTTCAGCTTCCCTCAAAGTTTTTACCTATTTGATTCTGATTTCTGAACGAAATCAACAAAAATCAAAGAACGTTCTTGTTTTCGAAAAATTCAAAGCATTCTTTCAGACAATTGAATTGCGTAAAAGTGCCTATGTGTTCTTGCCTGCCTTTATGTTCACTTCACGTTTACAAGCTTTTTTGTATTTGTTCACTTCATGAGCAATAATTTCATTTCACTTTCCCATTTTTTCTGCGGCACAAAAAAACATGTTTTTTCTACTCACCTATTTATTTCATGGTTTTTCCTCCAAATAAACCACTTTTAGCACAACACATATTCCACAATCACGCCAAAAATTAGCGACGAACAATTATGAATTATTGCTGATGATTTGAAAAGAGAAGCAGCATATTTATGCAGAACAAGCACGACCACGCTAGTTTTTGCGCGTTTTTCTCGGTTTTTCTTCAGAAAAAAACGCGCGTTTGACCGAGTTTCTCACAAAATAA
This sequence comes from Theristus sp. LFF4_11, assembly GCA_030248135.1. NCBI lineage: Eukaryota > Metazoa > Nematoda > Chromadorea > Monhysterida > Xyalidae > Theristus > Theristus sp. LFF4_11. Next base: position 38,895 of record JASANC010002254.1, on the reverse strand, counting down.
TTCGATTAAAAACGAGAAAAACCTGAAACTGTCCAATTCTGTAAACTTATTAGCAGCGCGCACTTATTATTCGGTTGAAAAACCTGCTAAACAAACCCGTATTAACAGAAACGATTCATCGTTCCTAATTTGTAACAGCATATAACACTCACTTTTGCTGAAAAAGCATGAAATGCATGCATTCACATGTTTGTTCGATTACTCTGCTAATATCAATCAAGAAAGTTTTATGGTCTAGTTTTCACGAAATGCAAGAATGCATTTTCGGAGACAGAAAATTACACGTTTTTAAGCATGCTTACGTGTATTGTAGCGAAAATGGCAAAAAAAACACGATTTGTGCTCATCCGCAAACGGCAGGTGCACGCACCACAAAGTAGAGCACTCACACAAAAATTAAAATGCGTCGGGTAACAAAGTTATTACAATTTTCCTTTGGAAAAACAAAGGTGGTGTCAAAAAGTGAAACTAACAAAATCAACGGTTGCACCCGTCAGAATGTTCCAGTAAATTGTGTGAAAGAATACGCCAAAAATTAACCGGACCTAATGATTAATTGCAGAAACTTTCGAAAACATGCTACGACACCCACACGTATCATTGCCATAATTTTCTTCCAGTGCGTTTTTTTCAACTCTATCGAGATTCCAGTACTTCTTCAGTGCTTGAAGAAATGCTCAAACTCCAGGCAGTTAGTTCGTGCAATAAAACCGTTCCGGAAAGTTCTGGCCTCGGGAAGACTGCGGCCACGGGCAACCGTGGACTTGAGCCCGTGTCACGCATTTAGTCGCAAGTCGTTTCAAACTAGTTTCGAATTGTGCAGCAACGTTCCACAATTGTCGCAATGAGCGTTTTTTAGTCATGGAAAATCAGAAAATTAGCTGCTGATTTCAACACGCAACCACACTCTCAAGGTCACCCATATTCATGGGCTACACATGCGTGCATGCACGCGTTTTTGCGCAATAAACGTTCAAAAGTGACAGAAGAAATGCACGAAAACTGATACTGTGAAGTGTGATTGCGCGAACAAAGATCGCGCCAGACCAGTTTTTCTCTCTCGTTTTTCGTTGTCATTCCATTCAAGGAATGACACCAATCGCGTTGCACGTTTGTGCGCAAACTGGTTCTCATGGCCGTAGAAGTTTCCAGCTGAAATGGTCAGCGCACTATAAAAAGCGCTGCACCGTTAGCGAAATGAATCAGAAAGTTTTTCGGACTGCTTCGAAAGTTCAGAGGTCGTTCCACAAGAAACTTGACCACTGGCTGGCCTCATCGTCCGACCAAACTCCCATACACTCCTACCTGTTCTGCATCTCCCCATAACTGCTCAACTTGACGGCTGACCGTGTTGGTTTACTTGCTGAGTTCGGTCAGGCCAGAAAAATTCCTCGCAACAAAGCTTTCAGCGGTTTTGCGTTTCTGTTTTAGGCTTCCACCCCGCCCCCGCCCCGCCCCCCGACCCCGCCCTCCCCCACCCCCACCAGGCCAAACAATGCAGATGCTCGCGCGGTATTCGATATTCACCAAAAAATGTAGATGTAGATGCAGATGCAGCTGCAGATGCAGAAACCATACAGATAAACTTTCAGAATAAAAAACTCTTTTGCGATTAACCTGAGTTTCAGGTTGACCGCACAGAAGTGCTGCATCAGTTCCTGTGCCAGCATGTGCATTTGCATCTGAATTTGCATTTGCATCTGCATTTGCATTTGCATCCGCATTTTTTCTGCGTGCCTGCCGGCCTACTCCAGTTCATATTCTCTCCTTTTCACCACCAAGAACCACCCAATTTACCCATACAGTGGCGGCCGAAAATGTTGGAACGCTGCGTGTGTGTGTGCTGTGTATTGCGAGTGTTGCATCAGCCGTACAAACGCTATTATAAGAATTTATGGGCAACGTTGGGTTCGTGGGACACTTTTTGACCCAACGTTGCCTATCAATTCTTATAATAGCGTTTGTACGGTTGATGCAACACGCGCGCAATACACAGCACTCACGCGCGCAGCGTTCCAACCATTTTTGGCCGCCACTGTATATGCTGACCGAATTTACCCATCTGCTCAACTTAATTCACCGCATCGCCGTTTTCGTTGCAGATTCACTGCCGTTGTATTTCACTCCGCCCTTCTTGACGTTCACCGTCCGTTCACCCACCACACCCAGCATCATGAAGTGCCTCCTGTTGCTCGCGCTGTGCGTCGCCGTCGCCACCGCCTACTACCCGTACTACGGCTACGGCTATGCCGGATACCCGTACACCGCCGCCGGACACCTAGGTAACCGTGCTGGTATGTATCGATATCAAAAACGAAGCAGAACAGGAAAATGGGCTGGTATCTTGTCAATCGATTGCACTAAGGGTAGAGTAGGATAGTTTTCGGTTAGTGCGTTGAGAAGGCAGCTGAGGTTCAGGAGGAATTGGGTGAAAATATGGTCGAACGGGAAAAATCGTACTCAGAAATCCTCTCCGCCACCGTAAAACTAGCAGCGTCCGGCTACCGCATAGGGTACGATTTCCGTTTACCTGTTTAACCCAATTTTCAGTCTGTTGTGAGCGTTGCTGATTTGAGTGAGTTCTGAGATCGTAAGACTTGATCTGCGGAATTGACTCCACGCTCCATGTTCTCAATTGTTGCAGAGTCAAAAGCCTTTTGAAACACCAGCCGTGTCTCCAATCTCGTTTGCTTGCCGGTTTTCGCGCGCACGGCATGATGAAACTTATGCGTGTTTTTTTCTTCAGGATACGCTGGCTATGCTGGATACCCGTATGCCGGCTACGGGTATGCTGGATACCCGTACCACGGCTACGGCTACGGCTACGGTGGTTACGCTGGTTACGCCGGTTACGCTGGCTATCCATACGCCGGCGCCTACGGCTACCCGTATGCCGGCGGTCTTTACGGCCGGTATCTCGGCTGGTACAAGAAGTAAAACGGCGCGATTCGAGACGACTTCGCACCCATCTGATTCTGTAACTTTAAACACGCACAGACTTCGTTGATTTCCATATACAGAAACGCTAGCGAAACCAAAATTCTAGAGAACACCATTTTCCCAGAGTGTCCAGTTCGAAAATCTCCTGTCGCAGTTTCGTTTTGTATACGTAGGCAGTGGATCACAGTGTGGAAGGGGTTTGAAAATCTTTTTTTCTAACGACAGATTCAGTACCGTCACAGGTTTTTCCATTCGATCAAAGAACAAACGTTCGGTTCTGTTTTTTTTGTTCTGTTCATTTTTTCTGATTCTGGTCCTCGCGCGTGTTTGTTCACATATTACAATACAACTTTTTGGTCTTTGAGTTCACTTTATTTTGGTGATTTGTTGTGTGTTTATTCTTGGTGATTCCATGCCGACTCACTATTGTATTGTGCACTCAGGTCTGCCGACGTTTGCATTGTTCTGTGTTGTGCCATGCGCGCCCCCCGGTAGCAAGAAAAAAGTAGCATTTCAAAAAACGAAACGTTGTTTGATCGCGTTTAATTGGAACAAACCAGTCATCATAAAAACACACACGACGTTTACATTCGTCATATGACCTCAATTCGTAAATACAAGAGCCCGGACACAAAATTACCGGCACCGCACCTGTAACCTGAAAAACGGAAAATTTAATAAACTGGAAAAATGGAGAAAAACGCGAAATTATTAATTTGCAGTTGTAACGTGAAGACAGAAACAAAATCAGATCATTGAAAAGAATAACCGGTTTTATGGTCGTCTCATAACACCGAACGAAAAAACAAGACAAGGTGCAGGCCATCAAAATTGCTGACTTTGCCATGATTTTTTGTCTAAAAATGCAAAAAAAACTGGACGGAAAAGGAAATTTTGTGACAACGATAACTGTGCAACAACACGACCTTCGGCGCATGTACTTTCATTCGAAAGAAATGATGACAGAATTATGACTGGTTTGTGTGTGTGTGACAGTTCAGTTCAGCTTGTTGCACTATAGTGATTGCGAAACGCATTTTTGAACACATTCATCAAGAAAAGAAAAGATCTGGGAAAATTGCTTACAGTCGAATCTAGCTGTGTGCGCTTCGTTAATCATTATTAAGCATGATTGCCTACTTTCAGAAATACGATCAACAAGCAAAAAATGTCCTTGACAAAACGCTAATGACTGCAGCTGAAATTTGACAAATTTTCGTCTGTTCTGTTTGTAAAAAAAACTTTCCAAAGTGTCTGGAATCGTGAATGTCTGAAAAGAACGTGATTGAATCATTTGCACATGATGTTACGCAACGCTGTGAACGCTATTAAAAAAACAAAATTTTACTGAACATATTAACTGATGTTGTGTGCCGTGCGTAACGTAGCCTCATAGCCTCACTACATTGTACTTCTTGAGTCATGGTGGTCTGTGTTGCGGAACGGAACAAAGCGTGTGAATGTGAATAGCTAAGCTACTTTTCGGGTATTGGCTGTGGGCACATATAAAGCCGTTTTTTGTTGTGGTCGGATTCACTCGATTCTATTTCTTCGTTGTTGGTTTTATTGTTTCGGGGATTTTTCGTTTGGTACTGTCTGGTGTATCTGTGTGACAGCGTTGGGAGTTGCCAATGAAGGAAAGAACGTTGAGAAATCGTGAGCAACACCGCAACACCACAAGACAGTCAGTCAACAACAGTGCATGAACAAAGAATATTTAACCAGCTGATGATGTATTTGAAAGCAAAACGCAGCAGCATACATCCGAGTGCCTTTGATCTCTGAATTCAGCGTTCGAAGCCGGGCACTTGGAACGGCGTTGGATTCAGTTCTAATCCATTGCACCGGAGGAGGCCACCTCACGTGTGAAGTTGACTGACTGAAGAAAATTTCAAATCAGAAACTCAAAAAAATTCGTCAACTTTGTTGTGCTCTATTTTTTATTAATTGTTATTATCTTTAGTATTAAAATGGCGTTGTTTGTATTGCCAGTAGGCGGAGTTTCGGTTAAATCCAACCAATTGTGTGTGCACTTGAGCAGCCTGACCTGGGCGCTGACATTGCATGATTTTCAAATAAAGGATTTGGATCCATTGATTTTCAGCTGTCAGTTTTCTGTTCCTTTAATAATTTTCTTCCGTGTTATTAAAGAAAAAATAATTGCGTAAAAAATGAAAAAAAACAGAAACCGATGTGACAGGGCAGGGCAGTTCATTTTTTTCACGCATCTCAAAAATATTTGTGGCAACTCCTTTCCGTTATAAAAAAGGCAATACGCGCCAAAACATGAACTTCAAGTTTGATTTAATCGCGAAACGCATGTCTCCTTCAGGAAACGGTGAGTTTTATTTGGCCCTTTTTTGTTTTCCAGGTTTTTTCACTTTTCAAAAAGACAAAAAACCAAAGCGAATAATGACTCGTTTCTTTATAGTTTTCTGATGAAATTCTTCAATGTTCAGAAGAAATGAATGAATTATGCTGAAAAGGGGGCTGAACAACGACGAAGCTGCCGACGGAGCAGAAAAAGTGTTCGAATGTCCGAGATTGTCGTCTTAGGCAACCAAATTTAAACTGACAACAGAGTTACGGTTGTGTTGATTTTCCAGTTCCAGTTCAGTTTCATTCAATTTGTGTTGACGATTGATCAATGCCAGTTGTAGTTAGCGCTATCGGTGAGGTGAAGTGTGCAGCTGGAAGCAAACTTGTTTTTTTTGTTTCTGTTCCGCAATTCATTGCGACTGTGTATGATCAGACTATCGGCCAACATAATGCTTGGAGTTTTTGCACAAAAACACTGAAATGCCACATTCATTCCGACCGTCTTCGTCGTGCGTGCGGTATGAACGACTTTAGATACGCAATTAAGCGTCTGCCCCTTGCACACACACATTAGCACAATGTTGCATCACGTTTTTTTCGGTTTTTTCGCAGACATGAAATAAACCAGTTATTTTGGTTAATGCTCTATTATTCAAGGATGCGAGACCAGGAACCAGTTATTGTCAAATGTTTTCTGTCTTGTCGGACCGTATAAATAGAGCGCACCTGCCAGTCGAATCAGTCGTAAAGTTCGCTTCACGTTCTTAGCCCTTACCCCCTCCCGTACGCTGCCTCACCACGTTTTTGTGTGTGACACAGCCTTCAGTCATGTTTTGCCACCGCAACTTGCCTCTTTGTGCAACATTCTCCTTGCTTGTGTAGTTTGTAGTTTCAGCAGTTTTTCATTGGTGACCATTTTCTACAACCCGAATACCATATACCTGTAGCACCCGCTGAGTACGGTTTCCACTGTTGTGGGTCTTGAAACGATCTTGCTTTGTATGCAATTACTCAGTCATCAGGTTTGATGACTGAAACCTTTCAGAGACCATCACAGTAGGACCTTTTCCTGCCCATGCAATGGAAAGTACAGCTCAGGCGAGATTTAAAAGTTTTGTGATCACGCAAGTTCACGCCGTCCTAGCTGTAGAACCACCGTTCTCTATCGGTAACTTCCATTCCCCGTCTGTACTGAACCGACGAATGTATGTCTTTGGTGGTTTCAAACGTGTTCTCCGCTACAGATTCACTGCCATTCCATTCGCTTTCGCTGACGTGCCCGTCACCCACGCACCCACAACCAGCATCATGAAGTGCCTCCTGTTGCTCGCGCTGTGCGTCGCGGTCGCCACCGCCTACTACCCGTACTACGGCTACGGCCACGCAGGCTACCCCGGCTATGCGGGCTACGCCGGATACCCGTACGCCGCCGCAGGCCACCTAGGTAACCGTGCTGGTATGTATCGATATCAAAAACGAAGCAGAACAGGAAAAATGGGCTGGTATCTTGTCAAATGATTGCATTAAGGGCAGCAATAGTCTAGTTGGTAGGTGCGTTGGGAAGGCTGAGCGGATGACTATATCGGAACATTGTGTGCCTGTGCAGGTTCAGCGCTTGAGTGAGCGAGTGCTGAGATCGCAAGACTTGATTCTGTGGAACTGGCTCCCGCGTTTCTCTTATTCACACACATTATCTTTATGGTCGTCACACAGATCGGGCGCCTTTTGAAACACCATCCAGCCATTTTAGATGCACACCTCTGATTTGCTTTGCCGGTTTTTCCGCTGTTGACACGATGCAAACGAATATGATTGTTTCTAGGATATGCCGGCTATGCGGGATACCCGTATGCCGCTGGATATGGCGCCTACCCGTATGCCGCTGGATACGCCGGATACGCTGGCTACGCTGGCTACGCTGGCTACGCTGGTTACGCTGGCTATCCGTACGCGGGCGCTTATGGCGCCCATGGTGCTTATCCGTACGCAGCCGGCTACGGTGGCCGATATCTCGGCTGGTACAAGAAGAAGTAAACGGTGATATCTGCAACTTTAATGTCGTTTGTAGTCACTTTTTTCGCTTGTACCTCCAAAAACAACAACAACAACTGCACAGAGCGCTAGAGACCAAAATTGTAGCGAACCCAAAAACCACCATTTTGAGGCCATAAACCGATGTTTGCGTGCACAGTAATCACCGGCAGTGGATCGCATGAAAAGGGTAGAGAGTTTGAAAGTTGTTAGATTTTTTAAACTCTAGAAACTTCTTGCCATCTCTGTTTCTTGTTTTATACTGATTTGTTTTTCTTTGTTGTTTTTTCCTCTTCTTCTTTCCACTTCAGGTTTCGTGATACAATACATTATTTGTTTTGAGCTCACATTTGGTGTTGTTACGCCGTTCATGTGGTTTGAAACCAAAGTGAATTGTTCACCTTCTTCAAATGATGTAAAATATTAAAAAAAACAATCAGCATTTTCAAGAAATTATGGTTTCTGGATTTTCTAGCAGCAGTTACAGTTGAATACCACAATAGCAACGCTAATAACATGCCATGGAACACACACCTGATCATAGCAACCGTAAATTCACGTGAAAAAATATTTCAAGCCGCACCTTTTAAAGGAAACCAACCATGTAAGACTGAAGCAGTCCAATTTGAAACCAGTTTTTTTGCTTTGTGCGGAGCAAAAGACCGATTTGCTTTTGTAACGATAATTACTGTCGACAGAAAAAACCAAAAACCGGATTTTTGTTAATGGCTTTTTAATTTTCACCCAAAAAAATAAAAATAGCATGACCTTGGACAACACTGTCTTGAACAGCATTCCACAGCACTGACATAAAACCAGGTTGATTTTATTTACTTCCAGAAAAGTTCACATTTGTCATGATAGTCATTGATTGACGGGGCCATTCAAAATTGTTCCATATTGCCAGCCAACATCCGTTTCTCGAGTTTTTTTTTGCAACGCAACAACAAGATACTAACAAAAAGAAGTGCAGCTCGTTCAGTTCACCGTACAATGGCGGTTTGAAAAAGGGCAATTTCGTGCGCGAAAAAGAGAAAACGATACAACAGTAAATGAAATGATTTGAAAAAAACAACAAATTGAGAGAGAAGTCGTCTTTACCCTCTCGGAGCAGCAATTCAGCACACATTCAAAAAACCTACACCAAATCGGTGGTAGTTTCGAATCGCGGATCCATATAGCTTCTCAAATCAAAACACACATTCACAGGAATTGGAAAGTTTTCAAAAACAAGTACCGGATGCTTGTTTCAACCTGTCACTATTTTGCAAAATGCAGAGCAAGAAGAAAGAACAGCGATCGGAGTAGTGGCAGGAAGACGTATTTAGGCCACAAATGGGGTGTTTTTAACTTCGACCAAACCCGAGACATTGGCTCGTTCTTTCTGTGTAATTCTAAGTTTTGCACGCACTCTGTATTCCGCCGAACATCAGCGACCGGTTTCAACGAATCACAAACTGTATATCACAGTGTCGTTGTCGTCACAAAAAAATCACCACGCTCCATTAGAAGCGTTTGCCGTTGAGCGTTATCCCGGCGCTCCGATGTCGTAGGAGGAGTCGCCCTTGAAACTCCACCCCCACGGGCGCTATCGGCGTTCACGAGCGAACGATTGCGTTGCTGCGACGACAGGGGTACAGTGTCGCTCGACCTGGCACTCTTTCGTTTCCCGATTGACGTTGTTGACGCCAGTAATGCCGTGGTCTCCGGTGGCACCAGCTGTCGTATTGCTGGGTCATCTGAAGTTTTACAACGAAATGGTTTCGGTGTATACACCAACCAGAAAGGAATATCGGCGAAAGCGTGTGGTTTTTTGTTATCAAGCTTCTTTGTTCCGTCGAGCAAATTGTGCACACTACCGCTTTTTGCATGCGCAGAAGCGGTGTCTCATTTACATGCACATACAGCCCTGTATAACTGTGCATTTTTCGCAAATGCAAATAGAAAGGGGTGTTTTCCTATGAAGAACAAAACATGCCACTGACTGCAGATCAAAGTTACAAAAAACGTTGACCATTTTTTCTTCATTCTCAATATGCGCTTCAATTTAAAAGAAGAACCGCACCACTCGCTCACCATCCCCCACCAGAGACGAGCCAGCCAGCCGGTGACCAATCAGCGTCGATCCACCCTTGTCGCCATCACTGCCAACCATCTCGTTGCTCGTGTCATTATTGGTCGTCTCCATTTTGTTCACGTTGACCTCGTTATTATTGTTGAGCATCATCGCGTTCTGCTGCGCCGCATCGCTATTCTTCAGAATCAGCACGTTCTCCTCGCGGCTGAGCGCGCGCGCTGCCCGGAACACGTGATTCTGATGTGGATGTGGATGTGGTTGTGGATGTGGATGTGAATGTGGATGTGGATGTGGATGCGGATGTGGATGTGGATGGTGTGCGCAGCCGATCGACGACGATGACGCGTCGTTGCAGATCGGATTGCGGTGCGTGTGTTGATCGTTGGCGATCATCGGCACCACCGCCGTCGTTGATGTCGAGGTCGCAGCGCGATGGTGATGGTGACGACGACAACGACGAACGCACGGCAGCGCGTGCAGCGTCGCGCGGAACGACGGGCAGAAGGCGCGATAGATGAGAAAGTTGAACGAGGAGTTGCAGACGACCAGTAGATTGGAGAGGTCGATCAGATAGGTGAGCGTGCGGCCGAGGTCGAACGACTCCAGTAGGTTCACGAGCAGCCCGAGCGAGTTGCACAGGATGAACAGACCGACCTGTGCGCAGGAATGAACGGAGCACGAAGGAGATTGGGAGAACGGTTATTATGCGAGGTTTGACGGGCGGGAAAAGCGATGGTTTTTTTTTCGGTTTCTGTTTGTCGTCATTATATTTTTCCTACGCACGACTCTCTAGCCAAAGAGCCCGCTTTCAGCGCCCATCATTGCGATATATCCATGCCGTTGTGCATTTTCAGGGATTTCAAATTGCAGCAAGTAAAATAAGCGCTGAACCTTCTGGGGTTGTTTACGTCAATCCATGTGTTCAGTTGATCAGCTCGTCTCAGAATGTCTAGCTCTTCCAGGTTTAAGGTTATTGATTTCTTGTGACTACTATTTTTTGCGCCTACCACCAAAACGAGCGACATCGTGCCCTCCGGCTGATTGCTCGGCGGCGGACGAACGCAGAAGACGCGAATCAGAATCCAGCTGTTGATGACGATCAGCGAGGCCAGCGGCAGCAGCGTCATCAGCGTCGTGTACATGTACGTGTAGAAGATCTGGTAGTACAGCGGATTGCGACCTGTGAAATGCGGTAATACAAAACACATGTGATATCGAACGAGTCAGCATGACGAGAATATTATTCGGTTTTTTACGACAATGTATTGTGGACTTATTCAAACGTGTCCGGACTAAAATGACGTCATTTGCTTTAAAAACGCCCGTTTGTCAAAGTACAGGCACCAAAATTTCAGTTTGGTGTGACTGATTCACCATTTGTTTACGGAAAGACACCGGTTAAACCGAATACATTGTAGTCTGGTTTGCTGTGAACGACAAGCGCATGTTTTGCGGCACATGACGTCATTTCAGTGGGACACGTTTGAAAAAAAAGGTCATACGTTGATCGTAAAGCAACACGTTGGAGAAAACTTTGATTGTGCGAATAATGCTCAGATCAGAATGCAAAATTTGCTCGAAATTTGCGTTTTTTGCGTTGCGCATTTCAATAATAACGACTGATTTCATCACTGACGCAGCTCCGTGACGTCCAACCGGTGCAGCGTCGTCTGCCAAACGTCCGTCCAGCATTCGACGCGTTTCAACTCGAACCAATGCGGCATGTTGTAGAGGGCGGACATGAACGCGACCGCCAGCGTCACGCGAACGGCGACACGATGCGTGCAGACGGCGACACTGTCAGCAAAGCATATTGAAGAAAACGTTAAGCGGCATTCATGAATGAGCAGTATCTAGTGACGCGTAGCTGTGCTGAAAAACATAGCTATACGCGGTCACTAAATATTGCTTCATGAATGCCGCTTGACTCAGTTGTGATTCGGTCGCCGTGATATCGCGCTCGTCACTGCTCTCGAACACCTTTGCACACTCATCCTACTGCGAAGAGTGGCCGAAATAGTTTTTTTGTGAATTCGTCAGTAATAAAAGTGGAACAGAAATGTATAAGCGTGTAACTCAGGAGCGTAGCGTGTAAGCGGATCCCGTCTGTAGCGCTGGTGTAGAGCTTCTGTCTACCGTTCTGTAGGTGGAAAGTTCGAACCCCGAGGCGGACACGACACATTATGGAGAAACTAAAGTGACCGATAACATCTAATGGTCTGCTCCCTCGAGAGCCGAGGGTAAATAGGGCTCGGAGCAGTATTGCCCGTTTCCGCCGGAGATTGGTTCCTTTATGGTTTCCGGAAACGGTGCGCGCGAACAAATAAATTAAAAAAACTTAATGATTATGCATGCATTATGATCTTATATTTTGGTCCCGCAACTCAATGTGCGCATAGATTAGATAAACAGTTTCACGGATGACGCGGGAATTCAAAATTGGTAAAGTGATCCGAGTCCCCTACATGGGGCCGAGTCACTTAGGCGACTTTGAATTGCCACATAAAGATTGAAACTACTTTGCACACGCATTCATTCGCAGAGCCTGAAAAAATTAATAATATTCACCGTAACCGATGGCATATGGTCGCGATCAGCACATCGACGGCCGCGGCGACCGTGATGTAGACGGAGCACGTTTGCGCCACCCGACTCAACGGGTACACGATCGGCGTGAACGCGGAGTGCCAGTTGGACACGAACGGGTAGTAGCATTCGCCGATCAGCAGACTGTACAGTGGCACTGCGGTGAGCGCGATCACGCTGTCCGAGACGGCCAGTCCGGAGAGGTAGATGTTGAGCGAACAGCGCATCGGAGGACTCAAAACGTAACGGTACAATGAGCTGTACCGTACTGTACATTATTCGTGTCGCTCATGATTTCTGGCAGGAGAACACTGGTACAACTATCGATCGAACACGGCATCCAGGAATTCGCATGTCCCACCAATTACAAAGAAAGAAAGTGGCAAAACGGCGTTTGAGATTAGATTTAGGCTTATGCTCAGGTTCAAGATTACAGGCTCAGGTGTTTGAGCTGACGAAGCCTTAGGTATGGACCGATTATTAAGTTTAGGCTTATGGCTTTGGTTTTGGCTTTTAGTTTAGGCTTAGGTTTAGGATTCGATTTAGGCTCACAGCAGGTTTAGGCCTGAAACCGTCAGACCATGGCTTTTGTTGAGGCTCAGGTTCAAGGTGTTGGCTATTGGCGTTCGCTTTAACTAAACATACATGTAATATCGTCTCAGGGTAAAAAAATTAATTGAATGTACATTCATGAAGCAGCATTTAGTGACCGCACAGCTATGTTGCTTCAAGAATGCCCGCTTTAATCAGACCAACGAACCGCGTGAACACGACGATCGAGAGGAGATTCATGCAGATGCCAGACGCGGCGACCGCCGGCAGACAAAATCCGATGATCAGAAAGTTCACCCGGTAATACATTTGGTCGCTCGCTGAGAGATTGCGATTCCAACAGAAGTCAATCTGGCACGTGTTGCTGTTGTTGTCGCCGATGAGCAGCAGTGTCTCATTGGCGATGTCGGTGGTGTTCTCCATTATCGTATGGTAGTTCCAGGTTGCGCTTGATTTGAGGACACTTGCTATGGACTACCGGGTAAGTGGGTTGTTCTCTTCTTTGCGGTTTGCGTTGCGAATTTTTTTGTTCAATTTGCTGTTTCTGGTCACTTGTTATTGTCTTCAATAATATGTGTCAGCAGTTTTCTGTCGATATGTGTCGCCTGACTGGCGTCAAAAAACCTTTTCATTTGTCGTTTTACCCAAAAAAACGCTTGAAAAGTTTTTATTTTGACGAACATCAATATAAAAGTGAAGACAGACAAAAGAAGCGGATATGAAATGAACCGCCACAACAACAACAGTTAGAACAACGTAAAAACCGCGGCAGTCATATATTCTGAAAAATTGTAACTATTCAAGCAAGAGCGTTGACAACGCAAACTCAATTTAAAAAAAAGCGGCGCATGCGCGGTGGTGGTGGTGACCCCATCTGCTTTTTGGTCATAAGACCAGTGTCATGACGCAGTAGTGTGTGTCGTCTGATGACATGTTGTGGCTGCAGTGGTGGGAATAATGGGATGAACAAGAAAAACGCGCATAATAATGAACGAAAAATGATATTACGTTGTGACGGGCGCTGCGCCCGATTATTCCCGGCTCAAAGGGTCTACTCATATGATTTCAGAGCCGGGCTTTTTTGCCGCTGAACATTGGTGGCAGCATAAAACTTTTGCGTATGTTGTATGTGTACACTATGCCTGCTATCCGCATGGCACAAGTTATCCAATTTTGAATGTTACGTTGCTCTGCGTATACATGAATGGCGCGAAGTAGCAGCGATTTCAGCAAACGTTCGTGTATATACCCGCAAATGTTGCTTAATCATGGATGTTATATGCTGTTTTTCGGCAATTATGACATGCGATTTTCCGGTGTGACAAGTTGTGCTGCAACATGTAAATGTTACACACGTTATGTACTACACTAAAACATGTGAAATGTCTGCATCCGAATCGCGAATTCTGTATACATCCATCGTCCTTTTTGCTGCGCCTTTTCAACCGTCTGAACAATAAAGGTAGCTAGAAGCCTCGGTGGTTGGGATTGTGACTTCTTTAATCCAATCATGATCCACGATCACGGAACACCAGAATCACACAGCCGCTAGCTTCCGGTACATGTGTGTACTGATCTGTTCCGAAAAAAAAACTTGTTTCAACACTTCGATTGGAGGAACACATTAACGCCTGTTTTTTTTGTCTTGAAGAAACGTTCAACCACAACATGTGCGTACAGAAAATGGTCTGGATGAGAGGATTTGCAGCGAAAACAACGAAAGAAGTTTGGCGGTGCATGATGGATGAAACACGCGAAGCATATAAGCGACTACATATATGTAACTCTCAATGATTACGGACATGCGTCATAACCATAACGTTTATAATATTCATATCACTTGTCTTGTCACGCGATTATTTGCTGGGATGTCAAACATATCATTCTGATAAAACATCTATATGCGGTACACTGGTAAAACAGATCCGTTTGATTATATAAATAATTCATGAAATTTACAGTGCCATTTTGAAGGCTGCTATAAAACAGATAAATATAAGGAAGTGAGTGTGTACTTATGTAGTACGAACAACAAGAAGATCGCAGAGCAAAGGCGCGACGACACTTTTGGGCGTCTGAATGTCGCCGATGTTTTTTTTCACCGAGTTTAGTTGTTAACTACATTTTTCACATATGGCAATGGAAATCATACATATGTGGAAAACTCCATATGGAACCGCGCTGAATAATAAAAAACTATATGAAGGGTAAAAGCATGTGGCGAGAAAACAAACCAGACGAACAGAATCGAAGAACAAACAAAAATATGAAATTGATGGAAATTATTACAACCGTGTGACGAATTAGATTTGAAGCATTGCGCGGTTTTTCACACAAAAAAGCATGATGGGATTTCATGTAAAAGCCAAAAGCACCGTAACGCTCCGCATGTGGCGCAGCTGAGAAACGTTTATGCGTCCATACACGGTCGCGATGAAGAAGCCAAAGAAAGTGGAAAATCGAATTATTGCTCAGCGGAAATTAAATACATATGCGGCTTTTTTTCAGAAAAAAAACAAACTTTGCGACACACACACACACACAGATGCAAAACCTGGAAACGAACACGTTTACATTCGAATGAATGCATGCAAAACAAAATACATAAACTGAAGTTTCTACCGTAGGGGCTCTCTCGACACGATCTTCTGAGCGCCTGATTGTCAGGGGAAGGTTAGCCTAGCGAGAATATTGTTCCACTGTAGTAAACTGTTTTAACTTTTTTTAAAAAAAATTTCTCTTCGGTTGGCCTTGACAATCATGCTTACGCACGTGAAAGCAACGCAGCACAAAAGCAACCGGAGCGAAAGCTCAGCACAGAAAAGAAAAGGCGAAAACTGCCGTTGGTTACAGTTTTCCGGAGCTCAACTGCGTGTAGTGTTACTCATTTCTTTCCCAATTTTGAACAGAAAGTTAATTATATACACGCCTCTTCACGACGTCCGCTATGCTTTCGGTGTCTGGCTATAGCTGCTGAACAACTATGAACACCAAAATGCGCATCTCTTCTTGATAGATTTTCTTTTTTTCAGCAGCTCGAAAGACAAAAAACTACACATAACGGTCACAGGGGGGAGATTGAGTTTTCCTGTTTAGTTATGCACGATAAATACCGTATTACCCCCATTAAACCCCCCCCCCCACCATTAATCCCCCCCCCCACCAATAAACCCCCACCCCCCCGACCAGTTTCCAAATAATTCCCCCCCCCCCACAAATAATCCCCCATGGGGGTTAATTGGAAACCTGTTTTAAACACATACCCAGCGAATTCAGTGGCTGAATGCAGTGACATTGGTGAAATTGTGCTACCAAAGGCCCCAAATGGATGAGTTAATGGTAATTTCATTATAAAAGGCTGTTACAAAAGGAAATCTCTGTGAAAAGTAGAAGTTTCTGCAACTTTCTTGCCTGCCATGCAAGGTATTTTTGCCATTTTTCAACAAAACCCCACCCCTAGCCCACCAATACCCCCCCCCCCCCCCAAAACCCCCCCCCCCCAAAATCCTGCGTTTTCCCCCTGGGTTTATTGGGGGTAATACGGTATGCGCAATATGCGCTAGATCCAATTCTTGCTTTAAAATAGCAAAAAGCGGGAGCATTGAAACGTGCGGATTGTTTCGCTTCATCATGTCACAGAAAGCATCGACAAAGTGGAGCTAAGAAAGGTGCAAAACAGCTATACAAATATGAAAAAAATACAGATGCAAACAGACGGACGAAAAAAATGGAACACGAAAATTATCGGAACGGCTGCTCAGACTTGCTGATGCATGGATAATGCCAAAAAAGTTGACATTTTTTAATGGCGGGGTGCATCATCTCAAGAGAACATGTTCTCTGACGCGCAGTTTTGCGAATTTTTCAACACTTTTTTTGTTCCTCCACGCGAATATATAAACTAAAACTGATTATTGTATCAACTCGCCACTCAGACTAAAAAGCCAGACTTCTGCAGCACACGGAAATTGAATCAACAAAAGAGTCAACATTTTGTTAAGTGGATCAACTGATGACAGGAATTTATTGTTGCTGAAAACGGGTGTCTCAACAAAAGTTCCCACTGCCTCCCCTAGTATGTACCGTAAAGTCTTGCGTATAAGGTTCCTCCCACTTATAAGACCCTCACCCAAAAGTGGGCGGAGTGTCACACGGCGGAAAACCAAAAAATTCAAAATTTTGACTTGGTCAAAATCCTACCCCATTTATAAGGCCTGGAATATCCTAATGTTCGCTTTATAAGACCTCCTCCCACTTATAAGGTTGTCACACGAAATTCCACTTTTTTCAGAAATTTTTGATTTTGAAATTTATATATAAGGAGACCTTTGTATGCAAGACTTTACGGTAATAAAAATCGTGGTGAAAAATATAGCAGAGCGGTGTATCAAGCACAGGACACGCAAACGGACAGAACCACACGCGGACATCTTTTTAGCGTGTCACTGTATGGACAATGCAACAGTGGTTATCACTGTATGCTGAAACTAAAAGCATGAAAATGGTATATGCATATTGCTTCATATGGCTCTTTTGTTCCCAACTTGTTTCAATAGAGAATTCAGCAATAATATTCTTTCGCCCTGTATGTGGTAAAGTGCAAAATACAACACGCATACACGATGAACCGTCCGTCTGCGAAATGAAAGTGAAATATAATGGGTGTGATTGATTTTCATTCACCGACACCGAAAAAATGTGCAGAAAACACACAGGCACATCACAAAATGTTTGAACGCGCTGCCAAACGAACGGAACCTGTGGCAAAAAATGATCGCTCTGTTTCAAAGGCGGACGGGTTTTTTCGCATCATCACGAAAATGGGCAGTTTTTGGTTGCCATGCTGTTGCGCCATTTCTTGCTCACGAATGGGAGCCAAGGGAACCGGCATTACGAAAAGGAAGTTTTATGGCTTGTGTGTTTCGAAAACAAAACAACAGGTCGAAGATAAAAAAATACTGGCAGACGAGCTTTTTTCTCAGTGAGATACATGAGTGAATGCAAGACTTAAGCTAAAAAAACCGACAAAAAACGAACGGTGTTTATCTCATGGGTGTGGGTTAGGTATATGGTGAGATTGTCGAATTAGGTGCATAGTGGCCAACGTGCATAGTGGCCATGAGAAAATTTGCATTTTTGCTAGTTATAGTGTCCAAAACATGCCAAAGTGGCCACGACATATAGCAGAGTGGCCAATGCCTATGGACAAGTGTCCAAATAGCTATAACATAGTGGCCAATAAACATGCATAGTGGCCAATACAGGGTTTTAAATAATGCTGTTACAGGGTGATCCAGAAGTTATGATTTTTGAACTTTGTTGTTATTTCTGGCACATTCAAGCGACAAACTGTTGCTTGAATGTGTTGCAAATCACTTCATGTTTGTTGAGCAGCTTTGGGATCAACAACAAATGCAAATTGTGCAATTCAACGGTTCTATATTGGCGAGTTTTGTATTATGTGATTCGCACAAATATGATTTTTGATTCAATAGGGGAGAGCGATAATCGATACAAGTTGTTGACAAGACGCGGTCAAACCAGGTGACGTTTGGCTTTGATAGCTGCATTTATACAAGCAAATGCATTATGTTGGTCAACCCTTTTATTCTGGTTAACTCATCTTTGGATACATGCGTTTTACCCCCATTAACCCCCCCCCCCCACCATTAATCCCCCCCCCCCACCAATAAACCCCCACCCCCACGACAAGTTGCCGAATAATCACCCCCCACAAATAATCCCCCATGGGGGATTGGTGGGGGGGATTATTGGAAACCTGTTTGAAACACATCCAGCGAATTCAGTGGCTGGTTGCAGTGAAAATGATGAAATTGTGCTACCAAAGGTCCCAAATGGATGAGTTAATGGTAATTTCATTACAAAAGGCTGTTATAAAAGGAAATTTCTATGTAGAGTAGAAGTGCGACTTTCTTGCCTGCCATGCAAGGTATTTTTGCCATTTTTCAATAAACCCCCCCCCCCTAGAAATTGTTTGTAAGTAACCCCCCCCCCCCAACGGGTCGTTTCGAGCGACCGCCGATGCCATTGGCGATGATGCTCGGTGATCACCACACCGAATGATCAGTGATGCGGCACAACAGACGACTGCGATGCCATGGCGGTTTACCACAATTCAGACAGTAAACAAAAGCTGACGCGGTCAGAAACATACAACCCACACGCGCAAAGTTCAAAAATCATAACTTCTGGATCACCCTGTAACAGCATTATTTAAAACCCTGTATTGGCCACTATGCATGTCTATTGGCCACTATGTTATAGCTATTGGACACTTGTCCATAGGCATTGGCCACTCTGCTATATGTCGTGGCCACTTTGGCATATGTTTTGGACACTATAGCTAGGCATTTTTCATGGCCACTATGCACGTTGGCCACTATGCACTTTTACCAGATTGTCTGTCGCGACTCGTGATGTGAGGAGATAGAATTTTTTTTGTAAAACTTTTTTTCAACATGCCGACCTTCCCTTGGGGTTAATTGAACAGTGAACGAAATATAAAATAATCATTTTTTGCGCCCCCGAATATCTGTGAAGCAATTGCAAACGCAAAACGTGCATTGCAACACATTCTTTTTCAGGCTTATACCATCACAGCTCAGGCGCTGTAAATAGGGCGACAAACTCGGCTATGAGCACGGTTGCCATCGAAGTTCTGTGGGAAGTCATTTTTCAAATAAAAATGGGAAATGAAAATTTTCCGTTTGAAAACTGCAAAAAACCATGTGTTCATGACTTCTGCGAGTTTCGAGAAACAAAT
Organism: Theristus sp. LFF4_11; assembly: GCA_030248135.1. Taxonomy (NCBI): domain Eukaryota; kingdom Metazoa; phylum Nematoda; class Chromadorea; order Monhysterida; family Xyalidae; genus Theristus; species Theristus sp. LFF4_11. The sequence continues at coordinate 19,606 of JASANC010002254.1, read as the reverse complement.
AAATAATGCAATGATGACAATCAATGGTGTCAAAAAAACAAACGTGCAAGTTCACTATTTGGCAAAGAAGAGTGACAACCCTCGAAACCCGGGAGATGCTTTGCTGATAAGTCGATCCAATTCCATAATCCAAGTTTTGATTATTGTTTTCACGCCGTAAAAAAACTGCTGATCTGGTCTGGACGCATCTGCATTGCTGAAGTCGCATCGTTAAAGCACCATTTTTGATAACAAAACGAAACAGCGATTTCTTTCCGAAAAGAACAATACTTCATTTTGCTGCATTCAATGTCATCATTAGTGGATATCATTTATATAGCGACCACTAAAACTACTAAAATAACAATCAGACTTTAGCTCGCTGACACTGGTTTGTCCAGGACAAATTGTATCGCAGAAGCATTGCGGAACGCAAGGTCTCCTGTGGCAAAGGCAATGACTCACGGGACAGACGGTTTATCCTGCCACACTAGTTGAAGGCGACACCGGTAAAAAAGGTGAAAATCAACGGAAGACAACTCCTTTTTGTCACTGGTGCTGGTGTGTACACAGCGGTGCGTACGTTAACAACAACGAAAAAGCTACATGCAACAATGTTTTGCAATCTCTGATTTTTCTGTTTTTGCACAGAGAATTTACAGAATTTCCCACATGGCGTGATTTTAGATTAAATTGAAGAAGACAATTAAAAAATAACTTCAAAGTTTTACGCTTTTCAGCAAAACGAAAACGAAAACGAAAACTTTCGGATTCGCTGCCCTCCGGGGATATAGCGACCGCAGGCCACCGAAACCGAAATCGGGCTAAGATCACTGGTGCCCCCAGGACAGAGCGGGGCTTAGAGGCTGTCCCCCTCACGTGCCGAGGGTATTGGTTCCACGGGATGGTGAGCCGTCCATTCCCCAATCCCACCGGAGTTTGGTACCTTCGGGTTTCCGGAATCGGTGGGGGGGGGGGGCGGGCGTACTTCAAAAAAAAAGCAAACAAACGCGGCGCAAAAATATGACCCTTATGTACTTGTATCCGTGTGTACCACATCAGAGACTTGAAAAGCGTTGTCGAGCCAAGTCTTTCACTGCTTACACAAGGCCATATTCCTCCTTTTATATGCGTCTCCCGCATTTTTAGATAATATTCTGACTTTTACATAAGCCCCGAAGGTCGGACCAAAATCACAATTCGTTGGTCACACATTCGTCTAAACCCCGGACAACTCAGGTTTTTTTATTTTTCGTTTTTTAGGCCGATTTCTCCTATGCCATTTCTACGGCCGATTCCCCAAAATCGTTACGATTCAGTACCTAGAATCGCTCACAAAAGAAAAACTGACCCAAAAGCCGTGATCGGCGTAATGAATTACCATGGAAAACACCGTTTTCTTGTTTTTCATTTCTGGACCGGTTTCGCTAAATTCCACGGCCGATTCGCCATAAATCGTCACGATTCAGTATCTAGAGTTGCCCATACAAGAAAACTAACCCAAAATCCGTGATCAGCACATTGAATTACCCTGGAAAAACCGTTTTCTCGTTTTTCATTTCTGGACCGATTTCGCCAATTTCCACGGCCGATTCCCCAAAATCGTCACGATTCAGTACCTAGAATCGCTCACAAAAAAAAACTGACCCAAAAGCCGTGATTGGCGTAATGAATTACCATGGAAAACACCGTTTTCTTGTTTTTCATTTCTGGACCGGTTTCGCTAAATTTAACGGCCGATTCGCCATAAATCGTCACGATTCAGTATCTAGAGTTGCTCATACAAGAAAACTAGGTAACCCAAAATCCGTGATCAGCACATTGAATTACCCTGGAAAAATCGTTTTCTCGTTTTTCATTTCTGGAAAAACCGTTTTCGTCGTTTTTCACCGATTTCCCTTCTCCACTCCCAATCTATCTGCATTGAGTTACCCTGGAAAACAGCCTTTTCTTGTTTTTCGTTTCTGGACGATTTCGCCAACTTCCACGGCCGATTCGCCCGAAATCGTCACGATTTAGTATCTAGAGTTGCTCACGTAAGAAAACTAACCCAAAATTCGTGATCAGCGGATTGAATTACCCTGGAAAACACCCTTTTCTTGTTTTTCGTTCCTGGACCAATTTCGCCAATTTCCACGGCCGATTCGCCCGAAATCGTCACGATTCAGCGTCTAGAATTGCTCACGTAAGAAAACTAACTCAAAATTCGTGATCAGCGCATTGAATTACCCTGGAAAACAGCCTTTTTTTGTTTTTTGTTTCTGGACCGATTTCGCCAACTTCCACGGCCGATTCGCCCGAAATCGTCACGATTCAGCATCTAGAGTTGCTCACGTAAGAAAACTAATCTAAAATTCGTGATCAGCGCATTGAATTGCCCTGGAAAACACCCTTTTCTTGTTTTTCGTTCCTGGACCGATTTCGCCAAATTCCACGGCCGATTCGCCCGAAATCGTCACGATTCAACGTCTAGAGTTGCTCACGTAAGAAAACTAACCCAAAATTCGTGACCAGCGCATTGAATTACCCTGGAAAACACCCTTTTCTTGTTTTTGGTTCCTGGACCTATTTCGCCAATTTCCACGGCCGATTCGCCCGAAATCGTCACGATTCAGCGTCCAGAATTGCTCACGTAAGAAAACTAACCCAAAATTCGTGATCAGCGCATTGAATTACCCTGGAAAACAGCCTTTTCTTGTTTTTTGTTTCTGGACCGATTTCGCCAACTTCCACGGCCGATTCGCCCGAAATCGTCACGATTCAGCACCTAGAGTTGCTCACGTAAGAAAACTAATCTAAAATTCGTGATCAGCGCATTGAATTGCCCTGGAAAACACCCTTTTCTTGTTTTTCGTTCCTGGACCGATTTCGCCAATTTCCACGGCCGATTCGCCCGAAATCGTCACGATTCAGCATCTAGAGTTTCTCACGTAAGAAAACTAACCCAAAATCCGTGATCAGCGCATTGAATTACCCTGGAAAACACCTTTTTCTTGTTTTTCGTTTCTGGACCGATTTCGCCAATTTCCACGGCCGATTCGCCCGAAATCGTCACGATTCAGCACCTAGAGTTGCTCACGTAAGAAAACTAACCCAAAATCCGTGATCAGCGCATTGAATTACCCTGGAAAACACCATTTTCTTGTTTTTCGTTTCTAGACCGATTTCGCCAATTTCCACGGCCGATTCGCCCGAAATCGTCACGATTCAGCATCTAAAGTTGCTCATGTAAGAAAACTAACCCAAAATCCGTGATCAGCGCATTGAATTACCCTGGAAAACACCCTTTTCTTGTTTTTCGTTTCTAGACCGATTTCGCCAGTTTCCACGGCCGATTCGCTCGAAATCGTCACGATTCAGCATCTAAAGTTGCTCACGTAAGAAAACTAACCCAAAATCCGTGATCAGCGCATTGAATTCCTACGGACTAGACCTTTTTCCTATTATTTTTCGCAGCTCAGACAAAATTTGTAAGAGTGAAAAGCTGATACCCAGTCGAAATGCTACGAACTGTAAAAAATGCACAATTTTGACGAAAAAAACGCCCGGGCAAATTTTTTTTTCACAATCTACGGATGAAATTACCCCAGGAAACATTTTTGTTCGACTGTGAAAGTGTCGCAGGTAAAAATTGAAAGGACGCACACTTAAAACCAGGTGAAAACCCTGCGAACTTTAAAAAATGCCCAATTTTTTACCCAAAACAAGGTCTGGGTAAAAAATTAATCTAATTTTCAAAATCTCCGGATGGACTTACCCCAGGAAACATTTTTGTTCGACTGTGAAAGTGTCGCAGGTAAAAATTGAAAGGGCGCACACTTAAAACCAGGTGAAAACCCTGCGAACTTTTAAAAATGCCCAATTTTTACCCAAAAACAGGGTCTGGGTAAAAAATTAACCCAATTTTCAAAATCTCCGTATGGAATTACCCCAGGAAACATTTTTGTTCGACTGTGAAAGTGTCGCAGGTAAAAACTGAAAGGGCGCACACATGTTGATTACATACCAGAAAAAAAAAAAATAGAAAGAGAAAGAAGTAACACGATTTTCAGAATAGGTTTTTCGTGTCCAGAGCGTATGAAAAATCGTCCGATGAAAATTTTTTCGCGGCTCCAAGCACAACTTTGGGTGTTCGTTTCGTGTGCACAGAACCAAGTTTGTGGCTTATACTATGCTCGCTGCAGGGCAGCGAGAAAGTTTGAAAAACGCGCGCGAGGGGAAAACGGCTCATATAATGCGTGATGCGCTGTCCGCTCGCTGACGCTCGCTCGCGCATCCGCATGATGATCATGCACGATGCACGTATACACTCTCGGTGTTTTGGACTGGATTGTCCAAATTGGACTGTTTTGCTTTCAGTTACGCGGAACGGCTCTCATAGCAGATGCTTCATTGTGCAGCGGGAAAAAAATTTACTTTTTTGTACGATACGTTTCTTTCCCGGTCCTCGGTGGATGAGTTTCTCGTGTGAATTTTTGGTTATGCTTTTTCGGCAAAAGTGCAAATTGACAAAAAAAGACAAAGAGAGTTCATGATGACGCGATTTTCCACAACGGGCAGAGTCAAAATCACTCTGGGTGCACTAAAACAGTGACCGACCACTTCTCGTGGCGAAGGCACCGCGGCTCACGAAACGCTTTGCCCACGAACACCCTCTTTTATCAAACCACCGCCCGTTTCGCATGTTTGTGGAAGCGGTTCGGAGGGGAGGCGATAGTAAAAACAGACAATCGTGTCGAGACCAGACAACGGTGTACGAAAACCGTATGAAAGAAAATCGTTTGAGCGAGTACATTTCCCCACCGTTTCACGCTTCAATGGGCGAATAATTACGAGCCGTGTCATTTTCGCTGTAATGTACGCCGATTTTTTACGGTCATATTATGGATACGTCGGGGTGTGCGAGTGCGACACACATCTACACTGTATGTGCGACATCTGGTACAAATTATTGCGCCGTTTTTGCGTCTGCGCTCTTATCTCTCTGCAAAGTTTTTATTGCTCATCGATATACATTTGCCGTTGTTTTATTATTGGGATGTTTGTCCGAAAAGTCCATGCGAGTGAAAAAAAATTATATGTGAGTGACACCATAAATTACGTGTTTCAGAATGCAAATGTTTTTTTCTCTTACTCTTCGTATAATTCCATATTAAAGAGACGCTATTTTGATTTTATTTTTGCAACAAAACTCACAAAAAGGGCAAACAATTTTGGAATAAAAACGACCGAGATGAACAGCAGCAAAACACCACAACTAGCACAGACACGGGCGGGCCGGACTAGTACACGAGTCCAACTTAGGTGAGATTTTTTTACGACGCCAAAAAATGCGAAAAAGCAGTCACGAACATCCGTGCGGTTCTGCAGATCCAGATGAACACACATCAATTTCGGTTCAACGTTCGTCGCTGTTTATTCGAGGGGCGTCCAAGATGGCCGCCGCCACCAGCGGTGCCGCCCGGCTGCGCACCGCGCGCTTTCCGCTGCGTCGCCGGCGGAATGAACGTCTCTGAAGCAATGATCTCCATTTTTTTGTTTACTGTCGTACCTTTGGAAAGCTGTGCGTTTTTGCATTTTTCTGCAATAATAAAATGTTGAAAGTTGAAAGTCTGGTCGACAATGCGACCGTGCACGTTCATCTTAAACACGGTGACTTCGTTGCACAACTCGAATCTCGCGATCACCCACCACCGACGAACGATTGTAACGGTCATATTGGTTGGTTACACCGTGATCTGACGCTGCAGCCAATCAGCGCGTCGCATTCAAACGTGGTAAAAGCGTTGAGCGCTATCCATAGTTGTTCCAGAGCCGAGGGGTTGGGGGGGGGCCGATATAGATAGCTGGAGCAAATTTTCTAGATAGATAGATAGCTGGAAAATTTTGGGGGGGGGCGCGGGGGGGGGGCCATGTGACTTTGGGGGGGGGCCGGTCAAAATTTTGAAATTTGATAGATAGATAGCTAAAACGCTAAAAAGCTATAAAAACAGCAAAATAATGCTAAAAATACACTAAAAATCAAGTATAAACGCGTATTTTACCTAAAATTAGCGAAATTTTCAAGAATTACGAGCAAAAATGGTCAATTTTGGTCAAAAATTGACTCATTTTGTGTCTTCGAAGACAAAAATTTTCAGATAGATAGCTGGCTGAGAAATTTTTTTAGATAGATAATAGCTGAGCCGAAAAAACCTGTTTGATAGAGATAGATTCGAAATTTTTTTGGGGGGGCCGGCCCCCCCCCAGGCCCCCCCTAGAACAACTATGGCGCTATCACTCTAGCCGGCACAGCAATAACGGCGGAGATGGGCCGCAAAAACAACAATACGAAACCGATAAAATGGCATGGATACGCCAGTGGCATGGCCACGCACAATGCGCATAAAAAATGGAGTTTCCCTGGCGATCACAGACACCGACGCTGAACACTGAACGTCAAAAACAAACAAAAAAAACCGATTCCTGACAGCCCTGAACCACAAAAAATCATGCCGCCTCTTCAAAAAACAAACAAACAAAAAAACCGGCCAGCTCGCGTGCGCACACCATCGTTCTCATAGTTGCTCCGCGAGCGATGCCGCTTCGTCGGCGACGGCACCGTGTTGACGACGTCCAGAATGGCGTTGCTCGCCTGGTGTTGTTGCTGCTCAGTGTGACTGTTCAACGGTGTCTCTTCGTTTCCGGCGCTTGCGGTCGCTTCGATCTCGGGCGCCAACGGCAGGTACCACAAGGGAGCGGCCGGGTTCAGCGGGTCGTTGACGGCCGCTGCAGACGAAAACACGGCGAAATCGACGGGGGGCGTTTTTTATGGAAATTTGTTGAAAAGATGGGCTAGTTAATGAATGGCGACGAAGTCACCCTCGTCAGGCTTGGTGGTAGCGCGTTACAACTCGTTGTCGGTGCGCTCGGGGGATCATAGGCACTTAATGGCAGAGAAAACTCAATGGGCACCCAGTCAACGGCGTTCTGTACGCTTTTCTGGGTTAGCCCTGGCGCTAAAACATCGCCTAAAATCCCCGACAACAACAACAACAACAACGACGAAGCCTTTTGTCAGTGGTCACTGATCGGCTGCATCTGAATACAGTAACCGATATGCCACACCAAATCAAGTTGCAAAGGTTGCTGAGAAAAGATTGAATTTGCAAAACTTCAATGACTCCCAAAAACTGCGAATTATCGTTTCGAACACGACGATTATCTGGAAAACCGTCACACAAAACAACCAATCAACAATAAAACTCTGAAGATCATTCCTTAATAGCTACTTGCTTACACAATTCAGCTTCTTCGTCGGAGCTGCAAAACGCGTCTGACGCTTGAACGTTCACGACTTCGACCGGTTGCTGGTCGTCTTGTGGAGATTCTGAAAACAGAAAAGCTGCTATTAATTTACAAAAAAATGAGCCAATCAATGTCAACTCGCATGTGATTTTTCCAAACATTCTGAATTGGGATAGTTTAAAAGTAAAAACTACAGTTGGCTGCATTTTGCCTGATCAGTGCATTCAATCAATCAATCAATCAATCAATCAATCAATCAATCAATCAATCAATCAATCAATCAATCAATCAATCAACACAACCAACCATTGTCCATTTGCACGCTTTTGTCCTCATCCTCAATGTCGAATTCGGACTCTCGCTCCTCATATTCCACGTTGTCTTCGAGTTCCTGGAATTCGTTTTGCAGCAGATTGGTCATTAAAGGAATGAAAGACGGTGATTGATTGGCGACCACAGACCAGCTGTCAGTCGAGAGGCTGATCAAAATTACTGCTTGCTCAAACGAACGAATCAATTGCAGCAAATCAAAATCGTCAGCGACACAATGTGACGACGCAAAACGGAATCGATAAACGATAATAAAGAACTTCATGAACAAGCTGGAAATGCCATGTGTCCATGTAAAAATCAAACAGACCAACAAACTCCACTCCCCATAATTCTAACCGCCAAAATCCAGCGATATGACATCCGAATTACGGCAAAGAATGTGACCGAGCAAGAAACAAAAAACGAATCCAGCCACACTAAACGCACTCTGAAATCCGGCGCAAACGCGCTCCAATTCTCGACGTGACACTGCGACCAAACGCTGACGAAGCCATTCGAGACGGAGCAAATCACCGGACGCGCGGGGTGCCACTGAAATCGGGAGAGAACGAATCATAAAACAATGCATTTCTGTGAGCAAAATCAAAAAAAACAATCCAAATTATCGGGGCGAAACTCTCTTCTACTACTACTAGTAACTACTAACTACTACTACTACCTACTACTAACCTAGTACCTACTAACTAGCCGATCGATCGGTGACCAGGCACGCATTAGCTTCGAGGGGCGGAGTTTGGCTTCAACACACAGCAAATGCACGCATGCACGTGATCGCATCAAAAAACACACACACAATGACACGCTGACGCGCACACACCTGCAAGTCCAGCAGCGACTCGCCCTTGTTGCCGTTCAGTATGCGCACGAGATTGCCGTTCTCGCGCTCCCAGATATACAGACTGTGCGCCTTGTTGCTGCCGGCGCACACGTACTCGCTGTTGCCGGACAGACAGCACGTCTTCCACGGGGTCCTGCGGGCGCGCGCGCGCAAAAAGCAGAATTATTGTGGATTTATTCAAATGTGTCCGGACTAAAATGACGTCATTTGCTTTAAAAAACGCCCGTTTGTCAAAGTACAGGCATAACATGTCAGTTTGATGTGACTGATTCGACAGTCACCATTTGTTTACGGAAAGAAATCGGCTAAATGGAAAGTCTGGTTTGCTGTGAACGACAAGCGCATGTTTTGCGGCACATGACGTCCTTTCAGTGGGACACGTTTGAAAAAATAAGTCATACACGACCGTCGCAAAGATTCGATCAAAATCAATCGCATGCTGAGTGATTTCTTGCACTGGGGAAAAACACGAAAAAAATCCAACTCATATTGATTGACGAATCTATCCAAGAAATCTGATTTGACAACCGAATGAATATTGATTGGTTGGTTAGTGTGGTGATACGATCGAAGCCAGAAATGTTCAGAAAGTTTCAATATTTCCAAGTTTTCGTACGAAGTGCACGTCTCACTTGTTGACCATATCCTGCAGTTTCTGCAGCGGCTCCGCAGTGCTCGTGTTGCCGCGCAGCAAGATCTCGCGCAAATCGTACACACGAATCACACGATCCGCCGAGTTTGTGATGCAGTAGCTGGACAAGAAAACGGGAAAAATTGGTGCTGCATCTTAATGATGATACATTCATGATGCATTTAGTGACGCGTAGCCATGTTCAAAATATAGCTATGCGGTCACTAAATACTGCTTCATGAATGCCGCTTAATAGATCTGATCTGACTGAAATCGCTGGATTGATTCCAAGTTAACGCGCAGATTTATTTGTTCGAAACTCAGATGGTATGGTTAAATAAATAACCAAGGTCTAATGACTTTCTGGTGACTTTGTGACCACTCTTCTACGGAGCGCAATAATTGGTCGCACAAGCTTGATCGAGCGAATCAGCGTGTTGCTTGGTGTTTCAGGCAGGGCACCAACCAACGAGAGCAAATTGAAACAGTGCAACACTTTTTTTAATCGATCGGTCATCAACGGTCAGCAAGCCGACGAAAAGACAACCACAAAAAAAGTTCATGTGCACGATGACAAAGTCAAAAACAAATCACACTCAAAAAGTCGAAAAAAACCGCCATGCACACACTGTCCACTGCGCGCGAACTCCAACGTCTTGATCGCGTGGTTGCTCTGCAGGCGAAACGAGGCGACCTGCGTCAGTGTGTCCGCACAGAACACCGACAACTTGCCGCGTGTGCTGCCCGTCAGCACGTAGCGGCCGCGGCGGTCAAAGCACGCCGTCACATGAATGTCGACGCTTTGCTCGTCGTCGGCCGGAATGACACTGCAAAGCGACCGCTAGAATGGCGCAGTGGATAGCGCTGTGTGCGCACTGGTGGCTGGCCGGCTCGAAACTGGCCGGGTGGAGAATATTTTTTTGGGTTTTTTTGTTGTTCGTGGCATAATTCAAAAAAAGTTCCAGATTTCATTGTGGATGATTCGATCGGATATACGTCGTCTGCTGTGATGTTAGTTACGTTGCACTGTAGCTAGAACGGATACACTTGGGTCGCTTCGTTTTTTTTTACACAGACACAGAAAAATTTTGGATGACACCAAAAATTTTGGATTTCGGTGTCAGAAGACACCTGAAAATCTAACGGAAAATGAGTAGTCACCACATCCGTATTTTTTCTGACAGGTTTACCGTGTTTGCAAAAAAATTTTATCGCCAAAGTCAGCTGATGTCTACAAAGCCTACTAGATTGTCTAATGTTTCAAAAATGCAATGTCATGCATGATAGCCACAATTTGTCCAGTTGTTTCCCCGCGAAGCGAGATCTGCCAGCAATATTGGCTGAATTCGTGAAAAACAAATTTATCAACAACAAAAAAGCCACTGAAGCGAACCGTCGCGAGGCGGCGCTCTCTTCGGCCGTGTTTACCATCACCGCTTTGTGTTTCAAGATGCACACCACACAACGGTCGCTGAAAATTTTGTGAAAACGTGTGATTTTAGGCATTGTAAACGCAGTTCAATAGCTGCTTTCAGAATATGGCTAGCAACGGATCAATCCGTGCGCGACCCGAGTTTCTTCAAGCAACGAATTGTCATGATGGGATACACACACTTTCCATTGATCCATTGGTAGATTGATCACCATCCCGTTGGAAAATAACTGCAAGCTGATCTGGAACGGTGTTTATAAAGAGCGGCGTATTGGACGGCACAGAACTGACTCGGGAAGTTAAAAGGTAACTTCAATGCTCGCAACTTGGCCAACCCAAGGCTGCATGGCGGCAGTGTGTGTTCTTTCCCCCCGAGACACCGAACCAGAATTCGGTAGGTCCGGTTCGACTACGAAATCGAAAAACTGAAAAAAACCAGCTGCAAATAAAAACCAAACGAGAAAGAAAGCCCGTATTGCGCGCACTTGTCTCTCGGGTGGAACTGCACTTTCATGACGGCGGCTGGGAAGCGCAACTGGACGACATTCTGCGCCGTCAGCACGTCCCAGATCGAGACCGTGTGATCGCTGGAGCCGCTCAACAGGCGACGTCCGTTGCGACTCCAGCTGCAACGCAAAACGCCGTTTCTCATCTGGGTGAAAATTTTCTGGAAAACAATCGAAGAGTTGTCCTCGCTAGCCGAACCGACCACGACTCGTTAGGAAATGAGCGAAGAACATGGAAGTGCGCAGTTCTTTTGCTAATAAGAAAACTTTTGAAAATGAAACGAGACGAAGAAACAGTAATGATGCACAGTAACACTACAAACACACACACACACACACACTGACAACACGTGCAGTGCCCACAAGCATCGTGTGTTTGTGACAGCGCAACATTCACCCCGGCTACTTGTATATCACCACGTGCACCGCGCTTCCAGACTACAGTGAAACGCTAAATCACAGGGAATCAGCTGGTTGGTTGGTGATCACGTGCATGCAGGCCTTTCTAATGCAAATCCAAACTCCGCCACCACAGTAAGTTCTGCACAGAAGAAACCATGCAGCCCGTGATCAATCAGCTGATTCACTATAACTCAGAGTTCGACTGTGCGGATGGACGTTACCAACCAGAGCAGAGCGGAAAACACGCGCACACAAAGCGACCACCTGAGTCCGGTGATCTGTTGCACGTGCGCGTTGATGGTGCGCGCGATCTGCCGCGTGATGAAGTCGAAGATCACCACGCGTCCGTCGTTGCATCCGACCGCCAACAGCGAGCCCCAGCGGTTGAACTTACAGCAGACAGCCGTGCCGCCGCAGTCGAGTGTGCCGTCCGCTTCCTCCGGGAAATTCTGGCCGAACGAGTCTGTGCGAGCGAAAGGAGCGCAGTTTTGTGTGAGAGAGAAGCGTCCTGTGGTCAGTTTCATAAAAGTGACGAGTGTCTGAAAAGTGAGCAGTTTTACTCCAGGGTGTTGCAAAAGTCGGATTGTGATACAATGTTTGGATAAATTACTAGAAAGGTGAACCGGAAATGTTCATCAATTTACTAAATTTTTCAGAAATAGCAATCCAATGTGAATCTTTGATCAAAAAAAGAACTTTGGGTGCAATCATTCAGATGGACTTTGTCATGGTCTAACTTTTGAAACACCCTGGAGTAAAACTCCTCACTTTTTGAACACTACTCACTTTTATAAAACTGCCCACTGACAGGCGCAGGGATGGCAGTTTCGGTTGGAGCGCCAGGGGAGCATGTGCGCGTTTTTTTTTGTGACAGGGTGCCTCTCAGCAGCGGGCAATCAGGGATGCCACAATTTTGGTTGCGAGTCCGGTCACTGAATGCCTCCTCCGACCCAAATGTAGCCAATCAGACTGCAGTCATTGAATGCACAAGTTACAATGTTCAGGCCGTTTGAGCCGGCATATCAGTCGCCAAATGAGCCCCCCAATTTGAAGCAACTGAAAGAGTACACTTTTATCACAGACATTAGATTAGCTAATATAGAAGAAGTATATTAGCAAAGTGCTAATCCTCTTATTTACTGAACAATAAACAAACGGATCTGATAAAACGAAACACGATAATCATCTCCATAGTTTCCTGCACTCACCGAGTAGTTCCAGGTTCATTTCACAGCAAGTTTGGCCAACTTGCTTTCTGAAAACATTATTTACATACAATCACAAACAATAAAACTTTTCAACAAAGAACCATGGGAAGAATCCAGAGCAGCCCCCACAGCCACGAAGTAACTTCATGAACGTGAAATATTGCTAAATTCCAAAGAAAAAATCGACTTTTCCAACGTGAAAAAAGTTTATTTCAGTGCTCCAACAAACTGACCCATGAAAACTGAAAACCCACAAGAGTACAGCTCTAATATTTGAATACATGTATGTCTGCTTGCAACAATATTCTAAATCTAAGAAACCAGAACAACCATGAAACACAAAAACCTGACAACTTTTATTTCAGAAAAACGTTGAAACCGAAAAACAGTTGACTAAACTGAAAAAATGTTATGTGTAGCACCATCAAAATGTTGCAACGAAAATGAAACAACGACTGAATTACAAACAAAGTAGTTAACAGGAATTACAAACAAAGACGAACGAAAGGTCAGATTTCGCCACTATTTCAGTCACGTGATGTAAACAAGACGAATTTTTAAACCGGATTTACTCACGAAATACCGAACACATTGTCTTGCATATTCTGTGAAAAAAATTTCAATTTCCTGTTTTGAAGTGGCAGTAGAGCTTAGAGGGTGTATAACATAAAAAACTTGCAGAGCCATTTTCTGGAGTTCTAACAACTGACTAATTGCAATAGACAGGCACAGAACAACCGGGCGAAACAAATGAATATGTGCAAATGAGATTCGGCCAACGATGGACGACACAAGACAACCTCCCCTAAAATATAAACCAGATAAAAGTAAAGGCAAAGGAAGGTATTCCCCGCGAAAAATTATTAACCCAAGAAATTTTTGTTTGGCATAATGTTGGTCACAAAAATAAGTGCAAAACATGCACGGCAGAGTGGAATATTCCAATGTACAAAAAATTGCCGATCCGAAAAATACACAGAGAAAAAACCCATTAAGAGACTCACAAACAAAGATCAAACGCCAAAGTTTCCCCCCAATTAGTTTTCTGCGGTTTTACCAGGCAAGAACCAGACATCATGTGCTCTGTGGCGCTTTCGTTACTGAATTGTGTTGTGTCTTTACGGTACTACGGCCAATTTCACGGACTGCCGTGACAAAGTTCACTGATTGGTTGATTGATTGTCTAACAAGCTCGTGTTCACCGAAACCGCGCCCGCCCACTCAGGTCAACTGGTACAACTGCGCGTAGTGCATCGAGCGCGACATCACCATCAGATGGCCGCTCGCCGTCAGTTCGACGGAAGACGGAAAATCGAAGAACGTCGACGGTGGTTGAGCGGCGGTCGCCGCTTGCGCGGGCGGCGGCGGCGGCGGCGCTGTGCTCAGCTGCACGGCGCACACGAACGTGCCGTCGCGGTCGAACAGCTGCGATCACGAGCGGTGGTCATGGTGAGGCGAGTGAGAGAGAGAGAGACAAAACAGAACAATGTTGCGTACATTAGACTCGTCTGTGCGTTCGGGGCATTGAGCACCGCGCCGACGGGGTGTACAGGCAGTTAAGGACAGAGAAAACCCGGTGGGCGACCTACTCGACGGCGTTCTGCACGCTTTTCTGGGTTAGCGCTGGCGAAACAACATCAGCCGAAAATCATCGCTCGTTCGTTCGATGAGAGAGAAAACGTAAAAATTGAATGAAAGTTTTAAAAACAACATTTTGTCCAATCAGCATCTGCTTCTGCGACTGTTTGTTCGTCACGGTGCAACAATACACCTCGAAAACATAATGTGTCCGGTTTTTTGGAGAGTAGGACCTGCGTGTGTATGGTCTAAACTCAATAGCATAGCCAACTAGCCGATTGGTTGGTGCACACATGATGCATGCATTTATAGTGCATGTTGCTGTGGAGTTTGGTTTGCATAAAAATGCACGCACCAACCACTCAGCTAGTTGCATATGTTACTTGGTCAGACTGTACCTGCACTCTATTATTGAACGCATCGCCAACGAGCAGATTTCCGGTGCCGTCAAACGAAACGCCGCTCGGGAAATTCAACTCGCCCGGTAGCGCGCCGACACCAAGCGTGCTCAGCGATCGCGCGACCTGCCCGTCGACGGTGCTCACGAGGTAGACTTTGTGGAGGCCTGCGAAACGATGGCGCCGACCAGTTTGCACCGAGTTTGGCCGAAACGCAAGAAGGGGACATTCATGAAGCAGTATTTAGTGACCGCGTAGCTATGTGCTACGTTCTATGAACGCGTCATTGAATACTGCTTATTCATGAATGCCGCTTTCTGCGGTCTTGTGGCATTTCATGGGATTATTAGTGTTGGGGTTTCTCGGCGGTCACACACGCCGATGCACGTGTTTCTCTGTGTGTGCTTGGACTCGCCTCCACAGCACAGTGCGGCCGCCACCACCACCGACGCCAATCCGCAGTTTGCAGATATGACATCAGAAATGAACTGCACATTGGGACACACAAAATCCAGTCAGACTATTGTGGATATTTATTCAAACGTGTCCGAACTAAAATGACGTCATTTGCTTTAAAAACGCCCGTTTGTCAAAGTACAGACACTACAATGTCAGTTTGGTGTGATTGATTCGACATTCACCATTTGTTTTACGGGAAGAAATCGGCTAAACGGAAAGTCTGGTTTGCTGTGAACGGCAAGCGCATGTTTGGCGGCGCATGACGTCATTTCAGTGGGACACGTTTGAAAAAATAGGTCATACATGCCCGGGGCCGGGGGAGGGGGGTGAGGGTGCGACAGGGGTGGTTGGGGATATAACGTCCCGTTTGTCACACGTCGCGGTAGCAGTAAGAAAACGAGCGCGTTCGATCATGAGGTCCAAACAAAAAACAACACGAAACAATCCGCCGCCGAGAGAAATTCGGACAGCACCACGACCGACCAAGGTCACTGATCGCGAGCAGTCCGTGCGGGTGCCAGTCGATGAAGCGCGGTTTCGACTTCGCACCGGCCGGCAGATAGCGGAAACTCCGCACCACTCGCTTGCGAGCGACGTCGACGAACGCGACCTTCGTGTTCTGGCCGTGGTATCCGTGCGAGTCGGCGATAGTGACCAGCAGCTCGGCGTGCTCGGTGGTGTCCCACATTTTCGTCAGGCCTGAATCCGTGAAAGTTTTTTTTTTGAACAAAATCCTGATCTTTTGCTTATTTATGAGCGAGGTTTATGCAAAGTTTTTTTTTAACATTTTTACAGCTAAAATGGCCGATTCCTTTACCAGATGAATGACACTAGGATGAGAGAGAAAAAAGTGGAAATGAAGAAACGTTGTTACTTCTCTCTCAAAAAAGCTCTAATTCTTTAATCATAACATTAGTAAAATGTCTATCAAAGCAAAGCAATAAAACTCTCACCCATCGGTTTCGGCGTCTCAAAAATCCGACCGTATGATGTGAACGAGATCGAGTCGAAAAGCTGAAAAGAAAACTTCCGCAAAAATTTTCACTAAAAAAATGTCCGCGGAAAGCACAGAGTGCGTTGTTCTAGAACGACCATTGAAGACCGTTCATGCTGACGTACTCGTGTACGGCACGTCACGGAACGTGACGTCTGTAAAACATATCGTTATTTGAAATTTGTTGTTTTTCAGTTTGCTACCAAACCGGCGGGTCGAAGAACAAAAAATAACAATCCCACGTCGACGTGCGTCTGCTTGAGTCAGGTATGAACGAACCTCGTTCAAGAAGACAAAACCAGAACAAGAAAACCGGATTAATCGACGCAACCCAATGAATTGTTGTTTTCGTGCGCTCAAAAACAAACACTGCCAAAGCAACACCAACCATGATTCCAAAATCATCTTTCACCGCTAAAATCGCGCAACTGACGAGAAAAACGGCGGCTGAAGGCGAGCGCAAAGTGCCGCGCAGTAATTGTTTCGGCTCACCGTCACCCGAATACACTTTCACCTGAAAAAAGCACAAAGCACTGGTAGAAATTGGAGGAGTTGAAAACGTTGAGGATTGTTGTCCAGATTCGCAAACATTTTCATTCGAGCTCAAATTCACACCGCTGTACTGCAAAAAAAAAATTTTGACCACTTTTACTTTTTTGGGCATACTTCTTGGACCCCCCTCCCCCATTGACTCTCCAAACTACAAAACTACGACCAATCAGCGTGTCACATTAAAATAATTTGATACATAAAAAAATAAAACAAAAAAATACTAATCCTATCAGCCAGTACGCGAACAAACGAACATAACGAAAAAAGCAAAGAAAATCATCAGAAAAAAACAACAACAAAATTTCACGCAGCTATGCTGGTTTGGAAGCGTAGACTAAACGCAATCTTTCACAGTTTCACTGTGCAGTACATTTTTATGTCACTTTTTGGCAGAATACAGAGCGAACACACGAAACTTGGAATTAAAGAAGACTGGAACTGGAATCGGTTTGGTCGGGTACAGAGATGTGCACGGGGGGTACTTAGGGGGTACCGGTACCGGCAAACAACGTCGCGCGTCGCGCAGGGCCTGGGGGCTATGTCGCGCAGCGCCTCGGTCGGAGTTGAAAGAGACAAAAGTTTTACACATGAATTTGAAAAATTACTTCGAAATCGATTGCTCATGTCGAGCATCTATCGTCAAAATTAAGGTCGGCTCGTTGTGCTTTTGTTGTGAGCTGCTGAAATCGCTGTGAGCAATCATTTTAATTCACAGATGTCAGGTGGAAGAGACAAAATTTTCACAAATGAAATAAAAATTGCTTCAAAATTTTAATTTTAATTTCGAATTTAAAAATTCGAAGATTTCAATTGACTGACTGTCGTGGTACTTTAGTAGGTTGCAATGTATTTATATTTGAAATCGCGCTGCGCATGTAGATGGTAAGCACATTTTATTCCGCAAATGTGAGTTGCACAGACATCCAGGGTTTTTTTACGCGAAATCGTGCGTCATTGACGCAAAATAATTTGGTGTGACGCAAAGAAATTGGTTGTTTCGGTCAGCTTTTTTGATTCTCTCAATTTTCGATGATTTCAAAAGATTGTTTTTAAGAAATTTTGCGCCCAGATACAAAATTTTCCTGCGCCTCCGACCTCCGGCGCAGGACGTAGACACTTTATGATTTGTTTGACAATGGCGATCACGAATTCATCGTTCGTTTTTTAGATTGTTCAGTGTTTTGCTGATAACGGTTCGATTGAATCTAAGAGTATTTTTGTTGTTTTGACCGTATCAACGATCACTTGGTCCATCTAGCCTCCTACGTAAGCTTTTTGTTCGCACGTTTCTAAACATCTGCGTTTTTAACACGTGAATAAATGTCATAGAAAGCAAACTACTTTGGATGACATCCAAAAATCGCAAGGTAAAATGCGTTCTCAAAGCCTAATTTTTGAAAATTTTCTTCGCTACGCGAAGACGTTACAATTTACCGTTTTTTTTTAAATTGAGAGTCAATGCCACTTTCCGTGCGTCAGCGCGCTGGAGTTTTGGAGCACATTCTTTTTCCTGGACGCGCGCGCTGAAGCACCGCCGGTAAGCTTCATCATGAATGATGAAACTCGAAGCTGCGTCCAGCCGCTGCGGCATTAAAAGTCAGGACATCAAATTTGTGTGTACAAAATCGCTGATTGTTGCTATTAGTGACAATCTTTCACAAATGTTACCAAAGACTTTTTTGTTTAAAATCATTTAGTACTTTTCTGACAGATTCTGAACAGTATTATATACCAGCGTAATTGATCTCAAAATAGAGTGTGACAGTAGAGAATACGAATACTCAACAAAAAATAAAAGTAGTGCAAGAAATTTATGTGAAATTTATGTGAACTGTACCAGTGAAGCGGTGTGGAGAAATCCTTGGTGCGCAAAAATATAAAACCGGTGTGCAAACCCGCAAAGACAAACTTTGCTTCATTGCAAAAAAAGTTAACTCAACGGCAGCACATGCAATTAGTGAATGTTGCACAAATCAAAAGATCAAAACATTCACTGAAACGGCAAAAACAACAGATCAAGAAGCGACATATAGTGTGTACTTCAACAGCACGTACGGAGACAACACAGACAACAGCACAAGAAAACGACAAAACTGAATGACCGTTTATTAGACAAACACCTAGAGAGGTTCCCACCTGTCAACTACTATGATGCAGTGGCGGCGTGTTGTTACTATCCGCTCAGGGGCAAAAGTTCGAAACCCGTCACAATTTAGTTGTTTTTATCGTTTTTATCTGACGGTTTCTTTCTCAACCGCAGCACAATAAAGCTCACCGTATTCCTCAATTAATTTAATTTTACCACCAATTGAAATTCATTCCCTTTTTGGTCTGCATCTGTCACAATTGAAACCAGAAATTATGCAATACGTTTCATTTTTCGGAATAAGCCGCTGCGGCGACAAGAGTCCGGACCTCAAAAGCCGCCTTGCATGACCAGCTTTCATTTCTTCATTCATGACTGAAGCTGGTCAGCGCTGCTTTTCAGCGCGCTTCAGCACGCGAGTTCGTCGAATGCGACAAAAAACCTAAAAAGCCGCAGCGGCTGACACAAGCTTCATTTCTTCATTCATGATGAAGCTGGTCAGCGCGCGTCAACAGCGCTTTCAGCGCAGCTTGCAATGAGATAACCGGTCAATTTCCCCGTTCTCTCACAGTTCAGCGGGCTCTGTATTCTGCTGAAAGTGATCGGTTTTAGTAAAACATCACTTCTGCGGTAATATAGCGGTGCTTAACGAAATAAAAAAACTCCCTGGCCGTTGCTTACGGTATGGGCCGGTGTCGCAATCAATCATGATGCCCAGCAGTTCCCCTTTTGTCAATCGGCCTGTTGAGGTACTGATTCAAATCGCCTTCCACCTCCAATCGTACCGAAGCGGATTTAACGGGTTACCCTGGATGCAGCTAACGAAGGACCAAGTTTGAATTTGTTGGTTGGTTTATAGTTAATTGTGGAGTTTCTAGCTAATCGTCAATTTGTAAAAACCGTTCAAATTGTTGTGAACGTGA